>CM052552.1:4636195-4680999 GCA_028533065.1 Trachops cirrhosus | reverse complement strand
AATCTGGGATGTAGGTCCTTGTCTTTCATGACCTGGAATACTTCTTTTCAGCCCCTTCTGGCCTGCAGGGTCTCTTTTGAGAAATCAGCTGACAGCCTGATGGGAACTCCTTTGTAGGTTACTGTCCCCTTATCTCTTGCTGCTTCTAGGATTATCTCCTTCATTTTCACCTTGGCTAATGTAATTATGATATGCCTTGGTATGTTCCTCCTTGGGTCCAACTTCTTTGGGACTCTCTGAGCTTCCTGGACTTCCTGGAAGTCTATTTCCTTTGCCAGATTGGGGAAGTTATCCTTTATTATTTGTTCAAATATCTTTTCCACTTCTTGTTTTTCCTCTTGTCCTTCTCGTACCCCTATAATTCCGATGTTGGAACATTTCAAGACGTCCTGGAGGTTCCCTACGCCTCTCCTCATTTTTTTGAATTCTGGTTTCTTCATTCTGTTCTGGTTTTATGTTTTTTTCTCCCTTCTGGTCCATTCTATTGATGTGAGACCCATCTTTCATTCCATCACTATTGGTTCCCTGTGCATTTTCTCCATTTCACTTATTGTAGCCTTCATTTTTTCATCTAGTTTGCAACCAAAATCAACCAATTCTGTGAGCACCCTGATCACCAGTGCTTTGAACTGTGCATCTGATAGGTTGGCTATCTCTCGGCCGCTTCAAAGGATGGGTTCTGGGGTTTTCAATTGTTCTTCTGTTTCAGCCATCTCTTTATTTTTTTGTTTGGTTGTGCCTGTTACGTATGAGGGGTGGAGCCTTAGGTGTTCACCAGGGCGGGGCACCCCAGTTGCTGGGTTGTGACACTGTATGTTGGGGTGGGGTCTGAGAAGGAACAATGGCGCTTGCTCTGCTCTCTTGGGACCTCAGGCACTTCTGTCACTTCCCCTGAGCAAACTGGGCCCCTCTGGTGCCAATTCCTGTGTGGGTGGGCTTGTGCACCCCGTGTGACTTTCCAACAACCTCTCCTGTGAGGCTGGGAGTCTCTCCCTGTGTCTCAACCCCCACAGGTGTTTTCATTCAGTGCCCCAAGGCTCTATTTCCCAGTGCTGGGATCCTGGGCAGTGCACAGTGCCTTGCTTCACAATCGCCGCCTCGGTGGGTCTGCCAGCTGCCGCTTGTGTGCCCAGGGTCTGCTCGCTGTGGTCTTACGTGCCCGGTTGCCTTAAGTGTCCAATCCCAACGCTCTCTGCTCCGCGACCTGCCCCCGGCTGCCCAACTGTGCCCCTCCTACTGGTCTGGATGAACGTGTCTATTTTAACTCCTTGGTTGTCCGACTTCCATACAGTTCAGTTTTCCGTCAGTTCTGGTTGTTATTCTGTTTCTAAATTGTTGTTGTCCCTATCTTGGTTGTGCAAGGAGGCACAGTGTGTCTACCTATGCCTCCATCTTGGCCGGAAGTCCTGTTTCTACTCTTTTTAAACAATTCACAGTATTAAAAAAATTAGGTGAATTTGGTGAAAGTAAGGAAGAAAGAAGTATAACAAACTGAAATATGTGTGACTTTGATTCACTAAAACTTAATACCCTTTAAAGTTAATAAAATTTTTATGGTGTTGATAATGATAATTTTACTGAATGAATTACACTGTAAGTTATTTTAAAAAGTACGTATGAAAAAGTACAATGGAACCTAAACAAAACATTTAAATTGTTTATTAAAATAATGTAACAACAGTGACCATAGGGGAGAAGGGAGGGGATAATGGGGGAGAAGGGTGAAGGGTTTACAGGAACAATTATAAAGAACACATGGACAATAACAAGGGGGGACTGTAGCAGATAGGGAGGTGGGGAGGACTGGGGTGGTGGGGAGAGTTTGGGGGAAAGGCAGAAAACTGTACTTGAACAACAATAAAAAAATAAAACCACAAGGGCAAAAAAATGAATGAATGAATGAATGATAGAAATAATGTGATGGTATGTGTACTCAGTTTAACTCAGACTGCTAACATTTAAGTAAGGTCAATTCTACTGATATTTTGTCACATCACTATATCACTCTGTGCTTCAAAAATGTTAGACTAAAACTCAAAGTTTAAATCTGCTACGAAATCCTACAGTTTAATACTTGGTCACATCTTAGGTCCTATCAGTCACCATACATTAAATGTTCTTGAAACAGTAAGATTTTGTTCCACAACTCAAAGATTTTTTAATAAAACGAACAGTGGACAATGTGAAACCAATTTTTTTCAGGCATTAGAATAGAAGATAGAACTTTCAGCAGTTAATCAGATATGACATATCCTATGACACTTTTAATCTTTACTGTTCACCACAAACCTTTATGGTTTGGTGGTCTCTATAAGTTTAGGTACTCTCCATTAGTAACTTGACTGTTTCCAATTTTAACTTTTTCCTTGAAAGAAGTAAAATATGGACCGGGAAATATGTTAAGTCACAGTGTCCTATTTATTTTAAATTACATTGGTTTTCTTCTTGTGTTTACAGCAAACAACAATTTTCAGGTTGCTCTTCCCTATTTGTCAACTTCCCATGATGTCTTATTTTCAAATATGCCTGCTGTACTAAAACCATATGCAATGAAACAACTTAGTACACATTTCTTAAGCATTTGCTTCTCCCTGAGATGCTGGCCTAATGCTAAGACTACGGGGACAAATGGGGCATATTCCTTGTCACTGAGGAACTCAATTCAGGATGTACATAAAAAAAAAGCACAGAATCAAATAAAAATGCTAGTATGGTCTGTGCTACTTTACTACTAAGGCTCACATGCTGCTGTGACACAAAAAAAGGAGAGGGCAATTTTGTCAAAATGAGGCTGGAGACTCTGTGGACCACTACCTACAGGAAGTTTTAGCATTAACATTCCAGTAAGCCTTTTATTTGGTCAGCATTTACTTTCTATGTGTTTTCCAATATATCAGCATAAATTCTCTGCTGTATATTTTAGACCACAAAAAGAGTAAAATGGGAACTGAAAATATGCAATAAAATAACTCTAGACAATGTCTGCAAACTTCCATCGACTCTCCATTGAGCTGTGCGATTCCTTCATCATTGTGGGCCTCAGTTTCTTCAACTGCAAAATGATGAATCTGGACTAAATGCCATCTTGGGACTCTTTTGGCAAGGACTTGATGGTCTCTAAAGGTTTTGACAGCTCTGGAGTTTCAGAAAAAGTATTGGGTTTTATCATTGTCCAAACTTTTTTACTCTGCTGTTATATTACTTTTCTTTTTCTTCATTTAATAGATTTTTCCCTATAATAATTCCTGTCTTCTAAACTGTTATCATTACCAATCCTATGAATAACTCAGAGGGGATAAATAGGTAATCAGAGTTACTTATTATAACATGGAAACATGGCAGATATCAAAAGGTATAGTTGGTCATTAAAAGTAACAATTGATTTAATATAAAAAAAATTAACACTGTTCATAAGAAACTTAGCCAGCTTTTATTTTGTTGGATGGCACTGATTTACCTAAAGTGAAACTCATTTTGGATTTATGCAAAACCTTAGGATTAATAGTGCTTTCAAATCTATTAATATATTTTTCCCTGTTGAGTGAAATAGTTTTAATTAAACTTTACTAACCCCTTTGGTTTAATCCCAGGAGATGACCTATAAAACACCAGAGCTTTTAAATCAAACCATAAAATTCCTCAAAATTGAAAGTTAAGTGATAGACATAGGGAAAAAAGAAACAATAAAGGATTTATAAAATATGTAAAATGAACTAGCAATGCTTTATATCTCTGTACCTAATATATATATTAATACATGCACACGCATGTATATTTAAAAGTAATCACTGAACAAAAGGTAGTTGTGGTTTATCAAAAATATATTCAATATCTCAAGCCCTGGCTGGTGTAGCTCAGTGGACTGAGTGTGGGGTGTGAACCAAAGAGTCGCCAGTTGGATTCCCAGTCAGAGCACACACCTGGGTTGCAGGCCAGGTCCCCAGTACGGGGTGCACAAGAGGCAACCACACACTGACGTTTCTCTCCGTCTTTCTCCTTCCCTTTCCCTCTCTCTAAAAATAAATAAATAAAATATTTAAAAAATATTCTCAATATCTCAAAATTATCAGGGTGTCTATAGCAACTATTTTTTCGCTATAGATTATTTTATTAATTACAATGGTAATAAAATTACATTGTACTATTTGATTCTGGACTTCATAAGGACTATGAGAATATGTGTTTAGAAGACAGTTAGGTATTCTTGTGCCTCACCTGGCCTGCTTGCCTACCTTCTTTCTGAAATAATAACTAAATAGATAAATAAACAAGTGAAATCAATCCAAAACAAAACCACTCTGTAATTCCTCAGGTGACATTTCATAAAATTTTCCCACCCAGGTACCTCTAATTTAAGAGAAGATTGAATACATATCCCTAGGGATCTGCAGCTCATTTGAATTCCTTTGAAGTCTTCTCATTTTATTTTAAAAATTCATGTGGATTCTGCATTCTACACACATATATATGTATGTACATACACACACACATGATATATTATATACATGATAATATGCATGTATATATACACATGATATATACATATATGAGTAGAATATATATTCTATGAGAATATATATGTTTTCATGTAATATATATAATGAGTAATATACATGAGTAGAATATATATGTTTTAATATAAAAATGATGTGTTTTTTCCAATATCTTTGAATTACAGAGCTCTAGGAAAATAGGGTAAGTTTATACCACAGCTTCGCTTTACAAGGAATAAAGGCAATTACAAAATAAATTTTTCCATGGATCTCATGTATTTCCTTCCTTTCGTTTTCCTTTTACTTCAAAGTAATTTTCTGTCAGTTAATTTGAGGCCTATGCCTTTAGTACTAAACTAAAATAAATGTATTATCTGCTATATCAAACAGGAAAGATCCTTACTCTATCAAAATAATAACTTGGATTCGAATAATCCAAAAACATAGGTGAAAAGAATTAGTAGTCATACATTTATTCTTTACATATGATTACATAATTCAAAGACCAACTAAATTAGTTTCATCTTCTCTATACCCCTTCAGCTTAGAATACAAGTCACTGTTTTTGGTTTTGTTTGTAAAGGTGTTCCTATCACAAGGAGACAGTCTGTCATCAAATAAAATGAATTATATGGTGTGGATCTCTTTTTATTTTTGCTGGTAGACTGTGAAAATACACCGTGTGTGTGTGTGTGTGTGTGTGTGTGTGTGTGTGTGTGTGTAGAGAGAGAGAGAGACAGAGCACTGAAGGTGACAGAATGAGATTTAAACAGGACTGAAATGTACATTAAGCAAACAAGATAAGAGACTCAAATACCAAGGACAAGTATTTAACTATAAATAAAAGGTCACTGGCTTGACATTTCACCATGTATTGTTTTTTTCCTGCAGACTAAATTCAAAGTATTTTCTCCTAAGGCTTTAGTATTAAAGTATTAGGAAAAAGCAAAAGGAAATAGATTCTGAACTAACTTGACAGGACAGATGAGATTTGCAGGCATAGGCATGGGATGCAGCATGAAATCATACACAGAGAAAGAAATAAAAAATGGCTGTAGAGAAAATATGTCTGGGCACACTGAAATGAAAACTAGGAGGAAATGAAAGAGGAATGCAACCAGGCAGAATGTACTTAAGAACTTTTTGAGTTGAGAACTCTGAGTCAGAATTTCATAGGGAAAGAAAAAGAACTAGTGAAAATAATGTGAGAATGGGGATCCCTGTGGCCTCAAACAGTGATTTAGGAAGAGGATTTCTGGCAACAGTCTTTTGAATACACTGGCTGGGAAAATATACAAAGGCAGAAATAATCAAAATACAGATTTTGTTCTTGTAATAGATAGGGAGAAAGAAGATGGTGAAAGGATTTACCAAAATCCAAGACACAGAAAACAAACAAATGGAACTGAATATACTACTATAGGTAGTCTTATGATCATGATGATTCCCTTTGGACAAGGCAATAGCAATGGCTATAATATTCATAGTAGCATATCAATTACTACTACTATTACTACTACTACTGCTACTACTACTACTACTACTATTACTACTAATGATAGTGGTATAGCAATCAACTGAATATTTACTATGCGCCAACCCTTTAACTGCTTGCTTTGAACATGTTAATTCACTTTATCTTATTGCTATTACCATTTCCATTTTACAGATGAGGAAACATACCTTGAAAGTTTAAATTAGTAGTTCAAGTTTATAGAACTGAAAAGTAATAGAGCTGGGAACAGAACTTTATAAAATCTAACTCAAAATGCTCTGATCTACAGGCTACCTTAGTAGCTAAAAGTATTATGATATGATACAGACATAGATATAGATATAAACAGGTATTTAGACTTAAAAACAAAAACTGATATAAACTTCATCCCATACTTCATTAGAGTTGTTTTAGATTGTTTTGGCCAAAGCTATGTTTATTAGGTATATTCATGTAAAGTATCCTTAATGTAAGAATAATCACCATTGTAAAATTGATATATCATTTTATGTAAACATATCCTTGATATGCTTTCACTCAAAATCTTTCTTAAATTGAATCTACGTATTTAAGAAATAAATTTAGAAAAAATTCTGGTATAGGACAGTGAAAAATTAATACAGCCCTGAAATTATCTATTTTCAGAATTGGTATTTGTGACATTTCTTACGTTTCAAATAATAATACCCATTCTATAAATATTGGTATTATTCCATATTAGTTATATATTAGTATATGTACCTGTAGTCATGAAGATATGTTTCTAAATTCAAGGACCACTGTTGGTGGGAATGAACACTGGTACAGACACTATGGAAAACTGTATCATACTCCTCAAAAAATTAAGAATATAGTTACCATATGACCCAGCAACCTTTCGTTTGGGTATCTACCCAATAAACTTGAAAACATTTATTTGCAAAGGTATATGCATCTCTACATTCATTGCATTATTCATGGTGGGCAAGACAAGGAGATGATCAAAGTGTCCCTCAATAGAGAACTGGATAAAGAAGATACGGTACATATATAGTATGGAATACTACTCAGTCATAAGGAAAGATGAAATACTGCCATTTGCGACATATGAATAGACCTTGAGAATACCATGCTAAGTGAAATAACCCAGTCAGAAAAAGCTAAGAACCATATGATTTCACTCATGTGTGGGATATAAAACTGAAAAGCAACAAATGAACAAATAACAAAAACAAACAAAATCTCATAGACACAGACAATGGTATGGTGGTTACTAGATGGAAGGGGGTAAGGGGATAGTAAAGGATAAAGTGGGCCAAATATATGGTGATGGAAGATGATTTCAACTTGAGTGGTGGGGACACAAAACAATATACACATGATGTATCATAGAAATGTATACTTGAAACCTATATGATCAAATTAAGCAATGTTACCCCAATAAATTCAATGTAAAAAAGTGAAAAGCAATTGCCAGAAAGTTGCTACTATAGTTGTAGTGAGTATAATTTTCCATCACATTATAAAGTTTTGGTTTTTTTTTTTAATAAAAAAGAAAACAAATAAATAGTACTTTGGAGATATAGTTTGTCTTATAGTGCTATTGTGGTCCTTGGATCACAAAAGCAACATACTAGATTAAAGAAATATGCTGAGGATTTGATTGACAATACCGGACCAGCAGAGACAACCGCTAAACAAAAATACTTTTGAGGTTTATAGACACACATTTTTCCCCTTCAAAGGATACTAACTGGTTTATATGGATTGTAATAAACCTGGGAAATGTATACGCTTTTGAGTCCTTACTGAAAGTCCTCAGAGTTGTAGAGAAATGTATTTACTACAGTGCAATTTCAAATATATGATTTATGGCATACTTTTTGTATCTAAGAGGGAAAATGTACTTCTCCACATATATAATGCCATCTTCAAAAAAAGGTTTCCTTAATCCTTTCACTTTTCAACTTCTTACTAGAGTAGATAATATTCACTAACAAACAAAGCTAATTAGCTCAAATCACACTTTCAGACACATTTTTGCCCCCCCTCTCCTGTTCCTCAATAGAGCCAAGTCCTGCCTATTCTAGTCCAATGATGCCCCTGCTTCCTACCCCACACAGGCTGCTCAGAATAACATTGAGATCTATGAGATGCCCCCTTACTGCTCCAGCCTTATAGTCAACCACTCTTTCATCTGACCTAACACATTCTGCCCCTGGGCCTTGCTCATATTATTTGCTCTCTGGAAAGCATGTCCTTTTCATGCCTGTAAAAATCCTCTCCTCAAGCTTCACCCTTTGGCCTCTTCCAGAAGCCTTCTGTTATCTACCCATTCTAAAGTACTTTCTTTTTTATCTAAACTGCAGTACATTATCTTTTTGTGTAGCATTTTTCATATTCATCCTTATTTTATAAAATATTTGTATGTATATCTTTTCTTGACTCCTAGATTTTAAACATCCTCAAGCAAGAAATGTCTCACGATCATTTTAATATCACCAAAAGCTCCATAGTATGGTTCCTTTGCAAACAACATACACTCCAGTGTCTATGGAATGTAAGAAAGAACAGACTATCTCATCAGATATATGAAAGCTTCAATAACCTAGCAGCATTAAAAGTACAGTAAGTCTAAAGCAGGCCATTAAAACATACTATGCTGTCAAACGTAACCTACTAGAAACTGTCTTCCTGTTTTTCTTATATAAAAACAGGAAAAATGAAATTAATTTTAATGGATTATTTAATCCTACCACTTAAAAACATAATATTTAAGCAAAGAATAGTCTCAACAGAGTTGCAAATCAATTACCTTTGCTTGCACTTTCTATATGTTCCAGTTCTTCAGGAAATTTCAGGATGTCCCGGTGTTTTTCCTCACAAATTTCAGCAATAAAATGCAAGAGGGTTGTTTTTTGATCTGCTGATTTAGTATCTCTAATCTGGAATGAAATACAAAAATTTTAGTATGTTTAGTAACATAAATATAGATCTTTTTCTGAAGTGGAATGAATAAACTCAAGTTATTACAAGTAATTTTTTAAAAGTTCAGAGTAGGATCCAGTGAGGTCTAGTAACAATGCTGTGGATTTAAAAATGAGTTCCACATTTTGGATGACCAAAATAAGTGGAAAGTTAAACTTGCATGTATATTTTAAAAAATGTTTAAATTATTATGGCAAAATAAATTATTCTTATCACAAGAAAATAACTCTCATTTATGCATTGATAAAATAAGCCGAAATTAACCTATGCTTGTGTTATCAGCATTCTACTTTATCCTTTATCACACAAATATATTCTTGAAAGCCAGATTCATTTGTGAGGTTATACTTATTTCTACCTATTATTTATGCAAATTAATGTAAAAGAGTAAACACATTTTACCCTTCTTTGCTTGCATTAGCCATCAAAAAGGAGTAACTGACACCTTCTTGTGTGGTTTTACAAATGCAATCTGAGCACACAATCATGATGATGTGTTAAAGTTTACACTATTTCCTTTGCAGACATGGTAGAAAACAGATGCTTTGGTTAGAAGGGTAAAAATCTTTCAAGTATAGGACACAAATATATCTATGATGTGAATCTAAGTATTTTCTTTAATGTAACTCTCATACTAAACTAAGCTGCAAATGAAATCAAGGATTTACTGAAAAACAAAGGATAAATATGTCATAAAGTATCAAGTTTTCTCATCCTATTCAATATTTTAATTCTATAATCCTAAAATGATGGGTTTGTCTACTGATGTTCATACTGATTGGGGATTTTTAGCTTTAAGGATTACTCTGTTTAGAATAAATGAGTATTCTTCAGGAATGGGTGTCTGACATGGCTGTGGAGGATATTTAGGTAATTACAGAGTAATTTAACTTCACTATTTTCGTGACTCAGGCAAAAAAAATGCATTCAGTCAATCAGACCCATACTGAATCTGTTTTGTTCTACAGCTTTTTAACAATTGTTTACAGCCCGATGATATAAACAACTTAAAAGAAACATTAGTCACCAGGCTCAAGAAACAGCCACAGGAGGCATGATGTTGAAAGTTCAAGTGGTCACAATTATTTCTTTTAGAATTTCTGGAATTATATTTTCCCACATAGGTAAAATATTTAAAACTCAGCATTATCATACTGGTCCAGTAAACACTTTAAAATACAAGGTTGAGATGACACAATTCAAGGACATGCTATAAGAACAAAAAGCAACAAAAACCTCAAGGGCAATTTGTCTTAAGTAAGGCTTGTAGTTGCAGAGGAATCAATGGGAGGCTCACTTTCCTGAAGAGAAGTCTTTACCTGCAATTATGGTTGTATGGTGTTATGTGTTCACAAAGTCGTTTTCAGAGTATGCTGGATATTCCAAAAAATAAGAAAATTAACACTGACTTTTTATTACAAATGATCTGAACTCCTAAATGCTGAAATCTAAAAAAATCAGATTAGGGAAAACAAAAGGTACAGCTTCTGAAGGGAAAAGAAACTGATCTATATGTTATGAACTTTGTGATGACAAATATGCACACAATAAAAAAACAAAAAAAAAAACACCTAATTTTTTAGGACACCAAACTGCACAAATATAAGTTTTTAATGCATGTGACCAAACACTAGAAAATAGCCCTGGCTGGTGTAACTCAGTGGATTGAGCATGGGCTGCGAACCAAAGGGTCACCAGTTCGATTCCCAGTCAGGGCACATGCCTGGGTTGCAGGCCAGGTCCCCAGTGGGAGCCACGTGAGAGGCAACCACACATTGATGTTTCTCTCCCTCTCTTTCTCCCTCCCTCCCCCTCTCTCTAAAAATAAATAAATAAATAAATCTTTTCTAAAAAACACTAGAAAATAAAATACAAAAATGAAAAAATAGCATGATGCTTGTATGTCAATTTTATAGGTGATCTGAAACTTTAGCTGCTCACATACATATTTATAAGTGCTTAATTTTCAATACTTTTTAAGTGATAACTAATCATAATATGTCCATTAATTTAATATCTGTTAAGAATTTTAGTGGGATCAATGGCTACATTTTAAGAAAAATAAAGCCCAACATTTCAGTTAAATAAATATCTTGGTATCTTTGTCAAAATTAGAAAGAGTTGTAGAAAGAGTAAATATGTATTTGTTTAGAAATGCAATATCCCTTTCATAGCATGGGCAAATGTGGCCAAGTGCCTGTGTTATCAAGCTAAGAAATACCTTAGTTGGTACAGAAGAAAAACTGATAAATCTGTATTGCAATATTTTTTAAATAACCCCATACACAGAGTCCATTTTAAGGTTTCAAACTGGAAGAGAATAATCATGACAAATATGTAGTCTTGTTTATTTTTCTCTGTGTATATGACCCTTGACCAATCATTTTAAAATTTTAATATTAAAATAGAAGGGGAATACTTTTTGCTTATGAGGATATATCTACTTTGTATTACCACATCTTCAGTCTCTCTTACCACAAATACACCATTCACACATTAGCCACTGTCTCTCTCAGGACCTATGGTGTTGCTCAATGTCAACACAAAAGGCAACAAAGAACATTCACCTTTAGCACTTCTAATGGCTAATGGCATTTATTTAATAATTTGCTATTCCAACTGTACTAGCTAGACATATATGTCTCTTGTGGTAGTATAAAAATAATCTGAGTTTGTGTCACATTGCTTCCAAAGTATTTTGGATTAATTTATTAAGAAATAAAATTGTTTTCCATTTGATATCTGGTTAACTAGAGATAACGTTAATTTTACACTAACATCAAATATTGCAATAATAGTTGCCCAGACTGCTTAAGCCTCAGTGGTGACTATACACATTTGAAGGTTTGCTGCAGTGAGGAACCAAGTGCCTGTTTGCGTCCACGCCTCTGCTTCCCTCTCTCCCTCTCACTAATCACTGCCTTTAGAAGATGCAAAAAAATAAAGGAACTGGTCACCCTGCAGTTCTCTGTTTTGTATATATTTCCATACAATGAAAACACAAACAGCAGTTCCAGAAATTGGAAATCTCTGAAAAAATTCAAAACATTTTATATTTTAACAAGCTGAGTTATCAACAAATGATAACAATAAAACTAAGAAATAATTTACTACAATCACTGATAAAGTACCATCAGTTAATAAACCATGTAGCAATTTTAATTATAATCAACTGACCAATGAATGTTAACCATAAAGATTAATAACTGCATTTATACTAATTGTATCTACCTAATCTTTAATAACTTCCTGATATGGTACATGAATACAAAATAGCTTTAACAGAAGAAGATCTTTTTCTACAGCAAATTCTGATATTTTTTTCTAGTAAATATGAGTGCTATATTATGGAAGATAATATTTAGAATTGACATATTCAAACACATTTCCAAAACTTTCATTAGGCTGACAGCAAAAATATCTGAACTAACTACCATGTAAAATATTTTTTTCATTTCAAATACTCTCATTCAGGCTTGAAAATGTGCAGACTCTGCCCTGTCTATGAAATCAGGCAGTTTGAGCATAGAGAAGCCAGCACACCACCAGAGAGCCTGAGAAAAGAACATTTTAATAATCTACTTCAGTCACACTCAGTCTTTCTGTGAAGGACCCCTTCTGTAGTTAATTTTCCCTTCTGCCTAGATGTAAGCTTATTTCTTCTTCCTCTGTCTTCAGTGGGAACGAAAAATAACTGGTCACTATTCTGTGTATAACACCCTCTCATACAGTAAAGTTCCCTTCTCATGTGTCCTGTTATCTAAACCAGTGATTTTCAACCTTTTTCATCTCAGGGCACACATAAACTAATTACTAAAATTCTGTACCACACACACACACACACACACACACACACACACACTATGTATACATACATGCATACATACACATAGTACATTTATATATAATATACAGTACATATTTTGGGGGGTTGATCAGAGAAAAAAAAGCAGGTATAATTTTGATTCATTCACACTGGATGACTATTCTTGTGTTGGCTGTTGTCATTTTTTAATTTGACAGTCTAAGGGAAAAGAGGTCAGTGCCTTGACTAAATAGTCAGGTATTGTCTCACTGTTTAACAGTCAAGAATTTAAAAATTCTTGTGACACACAGGTTGAAAATTGCTGTTCTAAACCCAACAATTTCAGTGAATTTAACCTCCCCACAATGATGTTAGTTATCAAATGTTTAATTTTTTCAGGATAAAAGCAAACATTAAATTTTTCTAATTAACTAACTTTAATTACAAATTAATTTTATAATGAAAAATTAATTATAATTTATATGTTATGGAATATATATGAATGGAACATTTTATATTATATATCCATATATTTAAGAATGTATTATAGAATATATATGTGACAGGAATGATTAGAATCCATTTAAAGTTTCCATTGCAAAAGCTCCTATCATCTACTCAAATAGCATATAAGGTTCTTGGCTTAAAAGGCCCTTGGTGAGCTGGCCTTTGCCTACCTTTCTAACCTGTCCCTGCTATATACCATTCTCTTTAGCCTGACAATACAAAAGAAAAATATGCAAGGAACCAACAGTGAAGGGAAGGAAACTGGGACTCAAATAAACAATACAGAAAAAAAGGAAGATATAAACATTCAATCAAAACAGAATGAAGACACAAGTATTCAAAAAAAAAAATTGAAGAGAGGCTTAGGAACCTGTGGGACACCTTTAAACATTCCAACATATGAATCATAGGGGTACCAGAAGGAGAAGAGGAAGACCAAGAAATTGAAAAGTTATTTGAAAAAATAATGAAAGAAAACTTCCCCAATCTGGGGAAGGAAATAGACATACAAGTCCAGGAAGCCCGGAGAGTCTCAAACAAGTTGGACCCAAAGAGGACCACACCAAGACACATCATAATTAAATTACCCAAGACTAAAGATAAGGAGAGAATCTTAAAAGCAGCAAGAGAAAATGAGAGAGTAACCTACAAATGAGTGCCCATAAGATTATCAGATGATTTCTCAAAAGAAACCTGGCAGGCAAGAAGGGGCTGAAAAGAAGTATGTGAAGTCATGAAAGGCAAGGACCTACATCCAAGATTACTTTACCCTGCCCAGGAAAGCTATCATTTAAGATGGAAGGACACAAATAAACAAGCAAAATATAACTAAAGACACTGAAATTGGGAACAGGCTGACGGTAACCAGATGGGAGGGAATTTCAGGGGAAAAGGGTGAAGGGTTTGCAGGAACAATTATAAAGGACACATGGACAATAACGGGGTGGTAGAAATGGGAGGGAGGTGGGGAGGGCTGGAGGGTTGGGCTGGGGTGGGGGAAAAAGGCAGAAAACTACTTGAACAATAAAAAAAAGATGGAAGGGCAGATAAAGTGCTTCCCAGATAAGGTCAAGTTAAAGGAGTTCATCATCCCCAAGCCCTTATTATATGAAATATTAAAGGGACTTATCTAAGAAAAAGATGATAATCAAAACTATAAACAGTAAAATGACACCAACCTCACAACTGCAAACAACTGAACCTAAAACCAAAACAAAATCAAAACATATATACTAAACAAACAACTAGAAAAGGAACAGAAGCAAAGAAACAGAGATCACGTGGAGGTTTATCTGCAGTGAGCGGGAGGGAGGAGAATGGGGGAGAAGGGAATAAGAAGCATAATTGGTAGGTACAAAATAGACAGGGGGAGGTTAAGAATAGTGTAGGAAATGGAGAAGCCAAAGAACTTATATGCATGACCCATGGAAACAAACTAAGCGAGTGATTGCTAGAGGGAATTGGGGGTACCAGGTAGAGGGAAGAAAAGGGGAGATAAAAATGGGACAACTGTAATAGCATAATCGATAAAATATAGTTAAAAATTCAATGGTTCTCTATAATTTAGATCATAAATTTCAAATTTCTAATCAGAATAGTTATCAGCACAGATTTTGGATTCATACAGAACAAGGTTTGACCCTTCATTCTTTCATTCCCTAGTTGTATGACCTTGGGCAAGTTACTTAACACTCCATGTCTCAGCTTTCCCAGCCATAAAATGGGTATCAAATAATACTTGTGCTTATAGACTTGCACAATTGAATAAGGTAATATATTACCATGACCATATCATTATCCAGATTAGAAGTGATGGGAGCCAGTTGTAGGGCCATGTACACAAAGAAGGGATGTGGAGCCATCTCCACACAGAATTAGTCATAAGCATAACCTTAAAGTCCCTCTGTGCTTTGGCCCCCTGTTACCATCATGATCATATCTCTACCTCTTGCTATTATCCTCTACTTAACCCCCTTCAGCCATGCTAGGCTCTTAGCTGCTGCTCTTGTGTTCACCAGACTTGTGTCTTACTCAGAGCCTTTATGAGGGCTTTTTCTCTGCATGGAAGGTTTTGCTTTTACTGAGCTGCATCTTTCACTTCTGTCAACATCTATTCTTAAAAGTCACTTTCTCATCATGGCCTTTTCTAGCCTATCTAAAATTGTAATACATGCTCCTAATACATGTAATACATGCCTGTTACTTCCTCCCTCTTTAATTTTTCTTCACAACAATTATCTCAAATATATTATATACTCTATTTATTTATTTATTGAATATCTCTATCCACTAGAATGTCAGCCACACAAGTACAGGACTTTTTTGTCTTCTTTTCACACTTTTCTATACCCAGAATCCAGAACAATGGCCTGCACATAATCAGCACTCAATACCCTAATGTATATTTGTTGAATACACAAATGGGTGAAGATTTCTATCAATTTTCTTATGTTCTTCATAAATTTAGATGCCCTTCTTCTTTCATCAGGTAGTAGTATGCTACTCCTCCTTTAAGGGGGAGTGGACCAACACTTGTTACCCATCTATCATGCGCCTATGGGCCAGGCACTTTGATAAGGCACTTTATATGCATCACTTTTTTAAAATTATAATTCTCAAAATTTTCAGTGTGTTAGTTATTAGTATGCCCATTTTATAGATAAGGGACTAGATTTAGAGTACTTCAGTTGCTTGACCTAGGTCACACAGTTAGTCAGAGGTGGTGCGAGAATAGAGCATAGTAACTTATGTATGCTGCATGTAGAACAGGTACTGGACTGAATTAAGTGTCATGGTTGACGGAGAAGGTGTGTGAGGAGGGGCAGATGTGGGGGCGGGGTTTAGAGAGTGGTGTTAATGAGCCTTTCTCATCTTTCTTGAACAGAATTAATAAATTCAGTATTTGTTTTCCCATAGCAGTTTTATGTAATTGTTATAGCATGTGTCCCACAGCCAGTCTCACCTACCAGATTGTGAACTCATTAAAAATGAGAACTGTATCAATTATGTTCAGTAAATGTTCATTGAATGCATAAATGTATGAGAGATGACAAAGGTAATTAGGACCAACTCAATGATTAGAGAAACCTCTGGTGACCTTCAAGCACAGTTTCAATACAGTGCCAGGGTCCAAAATTAAAAAGAATGACTAGGAAGAAAGAGGAGGTTATGTGTAAGTTAATTTATTAAAAATAGTGACTGTGGATAATAACTAGGCAATAATTTTAGAAGGGGTAGCAGAGCCAAGAGCTGGAAAACGGTAAGGCCAGTGACAAAAATCACTGTAACTCTTTGTTCTGAATAAGTTCAGCATTATTTGGCCTCAGGGGTTGAAACAATGGAAGGACTAAGAATTGAAAATCATGAGAAAGGAGAATGTGTGGGCAATGACCACCTCACTAATTCTCACAACATGGTCCCTGAACCCACAGTATCAGCATCATCTAAGAACTTGGGAGAAATGTAAATTTGGGGGTCAAATACCAAATCACGAAATCCAAAATTTTAGGGTGGTGTCTATCAACCGGTGTTTTAACACACTGGAAAAATAATTCTGGTATCACCTTCAGGTGATTCCGATGCATGCTAAATTTTGGGAACCACTAGACTTCCTTGAAGGAAATGTTCAGGCAAGAGATGCTTGGCAATTGCCCACAGCTCACCTGCGCCCTCTCACAATTACTTTTACATGTAACAAGTCGAAGCGGCAACATAATTTCAAAGCTTAGTGTCAATGTCAAACTAGAAAGGAACTGTCTAGCAATCTGTGCCATCTGAAGGACAGAACCACTGTGAATGTTCTCAATTAATTTACATAAAATGAGACTGATTTGTATAATTTACTACATACTTATCCAAGAGTAGATGGCCCAAACAATATGCTCCATGCTGCAAAGATTCTAGGTGCATTGGCCATAAGTCTTCTAAACTGTCCTCATTCTTCTCCTAAACTGTATTGAAAATATACTTACATGACACTGCAGTATGTCTTGTCTACTCTGTATTACCAGAGTGATGGAGTAGATAACCCAGCAGATCATTCAGCCTTTTCAACTCAAGCAATAGACTGACTTCTTATTGGCAAATCTGAATTGTTACTTAAATATTTGCTCAAGATTTTGTTTATTTTTAATTGTATTTTTCCATTATCATTTAGTCCCCTTATACAGCCCCCTCCACAATCTCTATACTGTTATCCATGTCCATGAATCCTTTTTCCTTTTTGCTTGATCCCTCCATCCCTTAACCTGCCCCCCCTACAGCTGTCATCTTGTTCTATGAGTCTGTCTCTGTTTTGCTTGCTGGTTGAGTTTGTTCACTAGATTCGACATATAAGTGAAATCATATGGTATGTGCCTTTCTCTGACTGGCTTATTTCACTTAGCATAATGTTCTCCAGGTCCATCCATGCTGTCACAAAGAGATATTTTCTTCTTTTTTACTCAAGAATTTTGAATGTGAATATCAAATTTTAGTTCCAGACATCAGGTTGCAATTCTTTCCCTAAAAATCTTGTACTGCAAATGTATTTCACCACTTCTAATTTCAGGGCTAATGTGTACTGGATTTAAGGAGACAAACACCTCAACACATACATCATACAGAGTTTATTCATATGCAGAGATCAGAAAACAGAGGGTGAATTAATGTAAAAAAAAAAAAAGGTGGCAGGAAGAGGAAGCATACTCCCTGTGCATGACACAGGCACACTGTATTTGATACTTGGCAACCCCATTTGTGGTTGCAGGCCCAGAGTGAGAATGTGTTCATGGATTATTTACCATTACATTATACAAGAAAAAGGTCATGGAATTTATATTCGTGCAAATCACACCCACCTTGCAGAGTGGCACAGGGAATTATCAGCATGACTAAAAGAGCACACAAGCAGCCAGCTGCAAGAAGATGCTCTCTTCCAGAAAGAGGCAAGAATGTGCAGGAGGAACACCAGGTTTCCTTGCACAAATTGCGGTAGAACGAGTATGTATCAGACATGAACCCGATTTTCATATAAAAGGCAAAAGAAATGAAGTAGTAAAGCAGTGTGGATATTACTAAGGAAAAAGTTTCAGGACACATTTAAGCAGGTCTGTCTTTAAAATGTATGAAAATTTTACTGCAAGACAGAAGACCTTCTATATGGATTGCATCTAAAGGAAGGCTTTCATCCACCGACTCCCCTTTTCCCCTTGGTGTTTATACAAATGGCCATATCAAACACAGCAAACTTATCAACAGATCCTGTACTCAGGATAAACTGGAATGTCCTAATCCCTCCATGTCAAGGAGAGTGATCTGACAGAAGGCAAGACCATGCAATATATATTAGTATTGGATTGTCCTTGGCAAGAAAGGAGAGAGTGAAATGCAGTGAAGGCATCTAGTTGAGTCATTGGGATAAGCCCATCTAAACTACCAATATGATCAGATAATTCAATTTCATTTCTTTTCAGTAAAAATTTCCCTAATCATGGCTTCTTTTATCCCTATTATATTTGTATATTCATGGAGCAGTTAATATTTTAGCAATCATGAATGCTCCAGTGCATATATCAAAACAACCACCACTGTTTGCAGTCTTGATACAGCACATGAATTCTAATGTTACTCTCCTTTATTTAAACAAAATGAAGTTCTGTGTTCTCTGCCAAAGGTTGTTTACAAATTATTGCTTTTTTCAACACCACCACACAATGTAATAACACTGAAAAAGAGCATGCATTTTTTGAAGATTTTATTTATTTTTAGAGAGAGAGGAAGGGAGGTAGAAAGAGAGGGAAAGAATCAGCAATGTGAGAGAGAAACATAGATTGTTTGCCTCCCGCATGCCCCCAACCAGGGACCTGGCCTGCAACTCAGGCATGTGCCCTGACTGGGAATTGCACCAGTGATCCTTTGCTTTGCCGGCTGGTGCACAATCCACTGAACCACACCAGCCAGCACATAGAATGTATTTTTAAGGATTGCAACTGCCATAAAGACGTTCGCTCTGTTGCTATCACCAGCCAGGTTTAATATACATGCTCTCCTGGTTTTATTTCTAAATCTGTCATCAAAAATGATCTTCTGGGCTTTACATGACCAGGGCTGACAATAACTCAGCCAAAAGTAATTGACAGGAGAAAGACATCTTAATTCTTTATGTAGGCCCGATCTTCCCCTGTTTTACAATCTTGATGTTGGTATAATGATATTTCCAACAAAAAGGGAACAGGTATCAGTTGTGTAAAAGTCAAACAATTTAAGATTTTTACACTTGTTAGGTTAATTTATGATAGCAATCTGTGAAAGAACAGCATAAACTTGAAACCATGACAACACTAAATAGCACAGGTATTCATCTCAACTGTCAACCTTTCGGCCCAGCAGGCCATTTGTGATGCCACTTTCCCAGAGAAGACAATTGTGCTTCCTGGTCTTCCTGATGCACCTCTCAACATTTTCCCTTCTAGCTCCACTTATTCAAGGACAATGCCCTGCGTGTATGTATTAGCCTGAATTAGTCAAGACCAGTGGCAAATCAACAACCATTTGTACTTATTTTAGGAAAAGCCAGACATAGTTAATGAATTATGTCTATACTTTAAAAGGAAAAGCTGGACTGGTACTTTAAAGTGATCTTAGCTAACCAGCCTGTCTATAATGGGTTTATCAAATAAAATTTCCTCTAAGAATAGGTGTAACAGAAAACAAGTTATTTTAAATTGGTATAGAAATAGTTTGCAAGCATGAATATTTCTACATATTAAGTGGTTTCTTCTCAGAAATGATTTAAGCAATTAACAAACTTTTTTATTGTCATGAGTATTTTACTTAACATAACTGTTTCAAATGTATAAGGTTTGAAACTGGATGAAATAGTTTTTGAGATTTTGTTCCTATATATATAGCTTTAAAGATTATCACCACCACCAAAAGTGTGTATAAAATTGATTTAGATATATATACACATATATATATACTGTAAATAAATCATATTTGGTGGTTAATCATTAGTGGTATTAGCTATTGAAGAACTCTACAAGTCTAAGACATGAAAAATTTGGTAAAGCATAATTAGAATTTAGCATTGAGGAGGAGCAGCTAGTCAGAGTTGATTTACATGACTATGCTGATATTTGTATCTATATCCATTCACTCATTTCTACCACTATGCTCTATTCTACCATATGAACATAATTTGTTATATTCTCCTTTTGAACATTTCCATTATATGGTTTTCATTGGGGGTCATTATTACTGATATTATTACAAATAATGCTAATGTGGACATTCTCTTATTATAATAAAATATATATAAGATAAAATATACCATTTTAACCATTTGAAGGGCACAGTTAATTAGCTTAAGTACATTCGCACTGTTTTACAACCATAATCGCTGCACATCTCAAGAACGTTTTCATCATCCCATACTGAAACTGTACACATTAAACAATAACTCTCTATACCCTCCCCTCACACACTCCCCACCCCCAGGCCCTGGAAACCACTACTCTACTTTCATTCTTTATCAATTTGACTATTATAGGTAACTCATATGAGTGGGATCATACAGTATGTGTCCTTGTATGTCTGGTTTATTTCACTAAGCATAATGTCTTCAACATTAATAAGTGATTTACCAATATTTTCATCCATTCTGTGGGTTGCCTATTTACTCTGTTGATAGTATCCTTTAATGCTGCTGCCATTCTTATACATGTCCCCAAAGTCTTTATGTAAAATAGTTTATCTGGAGAATATATGAGGAGTGGTATTTCTGGGTACTATATATTCAGCATTTCTAGATGGTACCAAATTATCTTTCAAAATAGAGGTACCAAGTTCCATTCTCACCAGCAGTTCCCTTTGATACATATTCTTACTCATACCTAATATTATCAGATTTATAAAATTTGGCCAATCTCATGGCTATGAAATTATATCTCACTATGGTTTAATTTAATTTAATTGTAGGTCTCAATGTAAAGTGGCACATTTTGGAAAACAGTACCTTTTAAAAGTTGAACCTATACTTTCCATACGACCCAGCAGTCTCACTCCTAGGTATTTATCCAAGATAAATGAAATTTATAGCTTATACATGAATATTAATACTAGCTAGCATTATTTATAATAGCCAAAAACTATAGACAGAAAAAAAACAATAGTCCATCAACTGATGAATGGAAACAAATGTGATATATCCATAAATGAAATATTATACAACAATAAAAGCAAACTACTGATATATACCATATTATGCTAAGTGGACATCAAACCAAATACAAATTAACACAAAAAACAGCATTACTAGATGATTCCACTCATATAAAATTCTAATTTAAAAACTGTGAAACTATACTAACAGAAAGCAAGTGAGTAGTTTCCTAGAGCTGGGAGTGGGGACTAGCTGCAAAGACTCATGAGGAAACTATACAGGCTAATGTAACTATTCCCTATCTTGATTGTGGTGAAAGCCACACAACCTATATAAATAACAAAATTCATCAAACTGTATCCCTAAAAATGAGTAAATTTGACTGTCAGTCATACTTTGGTAAAGTCACTTCTAAAAATTACAGATTAATTAATCTTGGTGTTTTGAAATGAAAGCATTTCATTATAATTACATAAATATAACTCATGGATGTATGAACTAATTTGATCAGATTTCTTATCTGTTTACACTGAGGAATGGGGTTTTATTCTATTAATTTATAATTCATACTGCTTACTTCCAGAGAGTGTTGGAATTGGTAGTTATAAGAGTACTTTGGAGTATAAAGGTAGTGGATAATTTTTTTTAGCATCAAAAGTAAAAACAGAGATTTGGAGCTAGACAAAGGAAATCAGAAAGTAGACAGAAAAATGCCAATTGGCTCTCAGGCAAAACAAAACAAACAAAAACATTTACTTTCCAAATAACATAAACTTAAACTATGAACATAGATAACATTGTTCTTAATATGGCTCCTGAACTCTGTGCTTTGGCTTAAAAATGTGCATTACAGTCATTATATTATTTATCTCTATAAGAGCAAATGTTCTAAATTTTAAAAATGCCTTATAAATAAATTTTTACTAAGTAACTTAAAAGAAATTACAGGTTAATTTCAAATTTCTCTTGGTTGTGAACACATTGTACTTCTGAAATAATGACAACACAACAAAGTCATAAGGAGAGGCTTTCAGAAGGTGATGACTCCCTGGCCTTTCTCGTCAACTTCATGACGCCTGAGATTTGGAAACACAAAGGGATTTGAAAAATTGTACCAGACTCGGACTGATGAAAAATACTTGGCATTTTGCTTACACATCTCTCTCCAAATGCTTTTCCACTTTTCTCAGAACAGGTTTCCAAATAAAACATTCTGTTTTAAGATAAGTATCTAGCTATTTTCTTGAATTTTAAAACTGAATTCCTTTCTCTAAACAGTCAGCCTCAGAATAGTTTATATTTCCTTGTAGCAAGTTGCTTTGCTCCTAGAATGATACCTCATACAAAGCATTATATAGTGACTATCTTCATTCTTATTTATCTGTAAAATAACATGATATTGTCTTACTAAAGACATATATATATATATATATATATACACACACACACACACACACATATATATATGTTTTGCTCAATCAGTGAATCAGGAAGGGACCAACATATAGTAGTCACACATTAGTAGCATTATCTTACTGTTTTTGAATAAGCATTGATTAATTTTATGCAAAATTTTAAAAATAATAACATTTAATTATAGTAGAAATAGGTAGGAACTTAGAGAAGTAGTTTTTAAAGATACTTTATTGTAGCATAAAAAGGGAAGAGAGTATTCTGAGAATACTGATAGTAAAAATAAGCATTTAAAAAGGAAAAAAGGGAAAGGCTTTGTGTTTGTCCTCATGACATGAGTCAGAAAAAGAAAAATCTAGGTGATTGTTTTGGGGAAGAGAAGTAAGGTACATGTCAATAGGGCTGGTATTGTGCTTTTCCTCTCTAAAGAAGTTGGACAGCTTTACAGTATGGACTGTTATGGAGCAGAGTATGTTATTATCTTACAGTTAGTTAACCAGTATTTATATAGCAACATAGATTAGGTTTTGCATATGCTACTATATAAAAGCCATTCCCGCACCCCCACCCCAACCTCTGCCTCACTTCCACTATTTACCTCCCTGACTCCCGTTTTTGAATTGCAACATTCTGTATCTGGCAACCAGCTCATAAGGCCCTGACGGACTGGAGATGTATCTTTTATTTCTCTTTATATCTGCAAAGTATCTAGCACAGGGTTACACAGAAAGTAACTGCTCAACAAATGTGGCCAACTTGCTGCCCAATTACTAGCTAAAAAGTAGTTTTATGTACAGTTGCCCCTTGAACAACATTGGTTTGAACTGTGTGGGTCCACTTAGATGGAGAGTTGTTTTAATACAGTTGGCCTTAACTGCGGTTTTCATGGTTTTGATATGTAGTTTTCGATAATACAGCTTTTGGTGTGTGATTGATAGGATCCATGGATGTGGGGGGCTGACTTTAGAGACAAAAGGTATATGTGAATTTCCTACTGTTCAAGTATCTGCACCACCAACCCCCATATTGTTGAAGAGTCAAGTGTACATAAATAGTTCTTAGATTTCCTAAAATTATCACAGAGACAACTTGTTGTTCACAGTTTTACTTGAGTATTAACTACTTCTTTATAAATTCCCTTTCATAGTTATGAGCTTTTAAGTTATGCCAGGCCTTCATTATTAGCATGGCTTCCTTTGATAGGAAAACCAGTTTGCAAGATGATCAGTCACATTCAGTCATACCAACCTCGTTTTCTGAACAACAGTCTCATACAGGGTCAAAATCCTCTTCGAAAAGGTATTTCATAAAGTAAAAAGGGATTTGTTTTCAAACTTACTAATTATATTCACTAAATGCTGTTCAGGTTGTCAACTTTCCCCCACTGTGAGAATTACAAAAATCACTCATAACTTTAAACTCAGAAAATGACTAAGCCAGTTGGGTTCCTTTAAATCCTTTATAGAAACATTCTTTGTGGTAAACAAAGGAAGACCTACGGCTAGTACCATTAATCAACTCTTTTTTTGTTTTTGTTCTGCTTCCGTGCTGAAATTGTTTATTGTCAACCTTGATATATGGGGAACTCATCAAAAGCCAAAAAGAAGTTTTTTTTGTAAACTAGAGAATTATTCATCTCTCCTAGCCATACTACCGAACAGAAGAGTTAACTCTATCCATTGTTTAGTCACAATGACATCAACACGTATAGTTATGGCACAGTATTAAGCTGTGTTTTTTATATCAGTATGAGAATATTTTTGAAATGGAAGAAAATACAGATGTATTCATCCTTTGTGTTTCCTTGAAATGTATCTGTATTTAATGACCATAAACCACTCATTACAGTTTTATATACAAATATATATATATAGTTGAATTTTTAATAATTATTAAATTCAGAAGGAATATAATTGAGCAACTCTGTTTTTTAAATGCTTTTTACAAGTTTGTCCATTTATGTATAACAAGAAATATTTAATTCAACTGTTTCTCTCTGATCATCCAATTCTGAAAATTATTCCTGATTACGTCTGTTTCGTTTTCTTTGTCTCTTAATTTGTCTCTCATTCTCTGTGTGTCTCTCTTTCTATCTCTCTTTACACACACACATACGAATACACTTTTTGACTTGGTCTAGCTTTCAATTACTTTTCCTTGATATTTTCCTTATGTAAAGGTTTCGAAAACTGGAATGTCTTCCATATCAAAAAAGTCCATGGTTTTGCATAGGGGAGAACAATAAACAGGCATAGCTAGTACACAAGGCAAATATGTACATGCATGTATGTGTGTGTGTGTGTTCATATTACCCATCATAACAAGTAGTCTGGACATATGGGAAGCACATGTAACTGCAACTCAGAGTTAATGCCATGGATAGCAGCATAGGCTTCATTCAAAGTATTAAAATCACAGTTAAGGGCATGGAGTTTGCATGTCTGTGTCTTTAGAAGGCAGGACATTTTCAAATATATAAGTAAAATAGAAAAAAATGTTGAGAGAGGAAAAGAAAACAATGTCTCCAAAGCAGTCAGTATTAACAAGAAATGCTCATCAAGTCTGCATCAGACAAATTACATTTACAAACTACTGTTCTCCAGAGAATTTAATAAACTGAAAATGGAGGGGTTATAATGAAGTTCTCATACAATGTATAGTGTTGTAAATGTGATAATATCTAAACAGATATAATCAAATTCTGAGAAAACAAACAAGTGTTACATTTAAAGTATTAGCTGAGTAATTTGCACCAATAAATGTAAATTAACGAATATTTCAACTTAGAGAAAAATCTTTAAATAAGCCCATGGGACGGTTGTAGTTTTAGAGGCAAGTAGGACACTAAAGGAGTAAGTAAGTTTGTTACCTTTGACTAGGACTCAAGTTTTCAAGAAAAGAAATTATTTTAGACATACTCTTCATAACCATGCTAATTTGAAGAAGTAGATCTACAAAACTGATTAATTCCTGTGCTCAACACAAGTTTGCTTTCTCTCCATTCTCAATTCCATAGTGTAGGCTCTAGAGAACAAGAAAGATATAAAGCACCTCCACATTAACATAAATCTAGAAAATGGTGTGATCACTTGGAAAAACTGAGGGAACCATCTTAGAAGAAAAAAACACACACTATCATCATTAAGTTTTCTTTCTACTTGAGGAGTCAATGTCTATGTACAGACCACTGCAGTACAGAGACAGAGAGAGAAAAGTGCCCTCCCTCTTGGTAATAAAAAAAGAAGAGCTGATTTTGTAACTGAAGGACAAAATAAATGGTAGTGTGTCCACAGGATAACAAAATCAGGAAGCCATGATCATAAGTTTCCAACTTTTGGAGGGCTGCACTTATAAAGAAGGCAAAAGCTCAGGAGAAGCCTCTGTTTCATGCAGGTATTAAGTGACACGAAGGACACTGAAGGTGAGAACTTTGGATTAGATTTCCAAGATGGTATCTAAGCATCTTGATTACTGGAGAAATGAGATGACTGAAGCAATCTTTTGGTACTAGCATGTGCCTGTATGCACAAGTCCAAATGCATAAATTAAAAATATGTGCTGTAGGATGTACACAAGATATGGGAATTGAAAGATCTTATGGATAATCATTTCTTTAAAAATTAATTTAGTGTTCTATAAATTTAAAAACTTCCAGAATTATTGACCCAAGTAATATTAATGCTTGCTGTTTGAAAATTACAAATTTTGGTATATTGATTTACATGAAGAGTTCCAGGGAACAATAACCCCATGACACAATAATAGAAACTGAATCTAAAATGTCACCACTGGCATAGTACCACAGTGGCGCAACATTTGTCTTTAAACTCAAGAAACTATTCAGCGATTCTCAATGATGAGAGCCCACTGAACACAAAAAAGTAAAACACAATAGTCATAAATAAAGTTCAACTAACAACAAAGCTGAACAAAGATAACCATTTAAAATTAAGAACAATATCCTGTTCTCATGTCATTCTATGGTGCTTAATTATTGCAGAGGTCAAAAATGGTGAATGTTCTTGCTTCAGTGTAATATAATGAGGCACAGACAAACTCTTAAGCTGAAAGGTTTGTGTCTACTGGTCACGAATTATGAACAAATGTTGCTGTGTGTCACTATATGATATGACGCCATTGTAAATGCCAAGTACCATGAATGAGCTCCTATGAATTTTGCTGTAGAATGGGGTCTTATATAACTGATTACAACTAGTGAATCAGAGAGACTACCTACTGAAAACTCTCCTGCAAACAGCCCCACAGGAAAGAAAGTTTAAAAGACATATAGGGAGAAAAAAAAGAAAGTTTGGAAAGAGGACCTAACAGTCCATCCAACACATACTTGATAGTCTAATCTTACCTTACATGGATTTTTTCCAAGATAAACTATATCCCACAAAGGAATGCTCTTCTCAGCAAATTATCAAACACACCTACCCAAAATTCAAATAATGCTAAACACTGATAGAAAAAAGAACACATATCAGTGAACCAAAAGACACCATCAAATTCTAAAAATAGCTTGAGCCACTGAAATATTTTGAGTCCCAGGAAAAGCTAAATTCCAACTCTGCCTCTGACACTGAGTGATCCTGGGTTAGCCATCTCTCTGGAGAGCAGATTCTCATTTGTAAAATACTGAGAACAGCAATCAACCTTGTCTACACAAAATGTATAGGACCTGGGAACCTACATATAGAAAGCAACCGACAGCTCTATAATTATTCAGATTATCAGGTGATTTATTATTGAAATATATAGGCTCTACTGCCTGTATACATTAAAATCTTTTCAGGGAAGAGAAACTTTGCATCAATATGCCTATATTTACTTACAATTCAATTTGAATTTTAAAAAGAGAGAGGTTCCTCATTTCTTAGGTTACCAGAGTCAGAAAAACCCATATGTAATTTTTTTCCCATTGTCTGAATACTGCAAATGCCAGAGCTTGTTCTGTAATGCTTCCTTGACATGAGCTACTACAACCAAACCTTTCCTTATACTGAAATGAGAGGCATTTTGCTGCAAGGATTTTGGGCACAGAAAACCTAGATTTAAGCCTGAATTTAAATATTTACTAGCTTTTTAATCTTGAAAAATCACATACCTCACTGGGCTTTAGTTTTCTAATTTGCCAAATGGGGTTAATGTTAATTAACCTCCCTGAACTGCAAAGAAAGCACTTTATAAACTATAAAAACATATCAACCAAAGGTATGGACTACTGACCAGGATTTACTGATCTTTCCTAGGGTGACTTTTTAGTATATCCTATAGTGGTTATTTTCTAAAATGTTTTTGGTTTTAAATGAATAGTTCTATATTTATTTTTCAAACAATATTTGAGGGTAAGTTGCTGGTTCATACTTCTAGCAAATAGTACATACTTATGTTTTGACAAATAAACCATAGCAAAGTGTTATGATTACATATTCAATAGGTTTGCTGTTAAAAAAATACTCTTGTATCTGTGAAGTACTAAATTTTCTCACTTAAAAATTAACACTTATTCTAAACATTCACAACAAATCCTTTAATTAATCAAGCTGCCTGGCTTTCATTCAATGGTAATTTATTGAAGACTTCAAATACAACTGACACTGGGAGATATAATGTAGAATAAAATAAACATCCAAACTTCATGAATTCTGAGTCTTGGAAGAGAAAAAGAAACAAAATAATAATAGGAAAGTGTGGACAGTTCTATTGGGTTGCTCGAAAAGTTCATTTTTTTTTAATGTAAGACAGCACGAATAGGGATTAGTTGTCTTTAACATCATTTGAAACTTTTTTGTTAGATTGCATTGTTCAGCTGATATATCAGTGTGCATTTAAAAAACTTATCAAAATTGGTGATTTTTTGTGTAGCCATTTTAATATTGAAGATGGAAGAAAATATGCAACATTTTGGGAATGTTATACTTTATTATTTCAAGAAAGGTCCAACACACACACACAAAAAGATTGATGCAGTGAGTGGAGAAGGTGCTGTGACTGATCAAATATGTCAAAAGTGGTTTGTGAATTTTCATGCTGATTTCTCGACAGATGATGCTCCACAGTTAGGTAGAATATTTGAAGTTCACAGCCATCAAATCAAGACATTAATTGAGAACAATCAACATTATACCACGCAGGAGATAGCTGTCATACTCAAAATATCCAAATCAATAATACTCTTGGTGAAAAATGAAAAATGTGTCTTTTATTTTACAGAAGGAAAAATACAGACTTTTCAGCCAACCCAATATAATAATTCTCCTCACGATGTGCACTGGGAAGCAAAGAAGAGCAAAAAGGCAAAACTAGATGAAGAAGAGTAACAAAGGACATTATATAAATGCAAAAGGCAAGCTGTTTTAGTTACATGTCTAAGAGAAAAGGAAATGGAGTGTAATTAGGAGGCCAGGGTCCTAGCTCTACGTTTATAACTAGTGACCAACTGTCCTGGTTTGCTTGGGATTTTCTCAATTTTTGCACTAAAAGTTCCACCACACAGAAAGCCCTCAATCTTGGGATAGCCAGGACAATTATAAGGTTAAACAGGGTCATAAAGGCAGTGCCTAATTGATTAGTGCCCTTATATGAAGAAATTCAGATATCCATCTCCCTCTCTCACGCTTGCTCTCTCTCTCTCTCTTTCTCTCTCTCTCTCTCGGCTATGTGGGAACTTTGTGAGAAGGCAGCTTTCTGCAAGCCATGAAGACGGCCTTCACCAAACATCATCTAGGCTAGAACCTTGATCTTAGATCCAGTCTCCAAAACTGTGATAAAATAAGTTTCTGTTGTTTAAGCCAGCAACCTGTGGTATTGTTATGACAACCACAGCTGACCAATATATTAACCAAAGTATTTCACTGTTTCAGCACCATTTTTTTCATCTGCAGACTAAAAAGGCTAGACCAGATATCTTCTGATGTTAAGATTCCAAGTTTATATGAACACAATCCACATGATTTCAGCTAAAAATGATTAGACATTCTGAAATGTTGAGTGCTTAGATATGACTTTTTTCTTCGGTGTTTTGTAGATTTTCTCTTGGATTGCATATTTGCAAATTTTGCTTCCATTGACAGGAGTCATTCTCCTTATAAACCATATCATCTGATACATAATCTATTTCATGATGAAACTGAACCTATTTCATATCCCTTCTTACAACTTCTGTGAGGGAGATAGATGCTTTTCCTTTGTACACTGGGGTGATGTTTGTAACATTCTGTCATTAATACCATATCATGGCCTCCAGGAAAATGAGGTCATTATATGTTACATATAAGTGATGAATCTTAGAAAAAGTAGCACAATTACATTATCATAATACTCCTAATGACCTGATGATATCTAAATTTTACTTTACAGTAAACCCAAATGTTTTCTTTAGGTTCATCATATGACATATTTCACTTCTGTACCAAAGCATGTCATCCAACTGTATTATAATTTGTTATGCCTCTCTGTCTAACTGGAATGACCAGAAAGTCATAGCAAAGGTGAAGGGAATATTAACTCAAGGCAAAAAAAATGGATTTTGGCCTCTGTAAGTTATCTAATGGACTATGAACGATTTTCGTGTGTGTGTGTGTGTGTGTGTGTGTGTGTGTGTGTGTAATGGAGGCAAGATATCCACACTAGTATGTAAATAACTCTTTTCAGATCCTGCCTACCAATGTTTTCATTTGTTTCCAATACACACTCAACATTCCAAGCACTGTGGTTTTCTCATTCATCCTCAAACATATGATTATTCCTGGTTGTGTACTATCAAACATTTATTTAATATTTAACTTTTTCTTTTTAATTATTTATTTTTAGAGAAGAGGAAGAGAAAGGGAAAGGGAAGGAGTGAAATATCAATGTGAAGGAGAAACATCTATCAGTTGCCTCTCATACATTCCCCAACATAGGACCTAACCCACAACCCAGGCATGTACCATGACTGGGGATCAAACCAGCAATCTTTCGTTTTTTAGGATGATGTCCAACCAACTGAGCCACACCAGCCAGGCAACTTATATTTTTTCAGAGAACTCTGAAAAAGGTCATTCTATTTGACTCTGAAAAATCCCCATCAAAATAAACAAGGAACACTGTATTTCCTTATTTACAGAAGAGAAAACTGAGGTTCAGAAAGAGGAGATGACTTAGCCTTGAACACTTGTCTAGTGATTAGCAAAACAGAAGCAAAAATGGAGGTTCTGAGCCCAGTGTCTTGTATTGTAAGGTTAAGCCTTCTTCCCTTCATACAACCAAATTCTACCTATTCTTCAAGATCCTTCTGTTCCAATTTACCTTACTGCCTATCTTCATCCCCATCCTGCAAGAAGGGGCAAAAAATTCTTCCCCTCTCTGAAGTCCTGCTAATCTCAATGCTCATTAATGTTTGTATTCATTGACAGCGTATTTTGTGAGGTTACATAATACTCTCTACACATTTTTACTGGCTACTCAATGGTACCACAAGCTTCTTGAGGTTTTTGTGAGTCTGTATTGTAGCTGTCCCCCTGGTGTACCAACCATCCCTTTGTTTTGCCTTTGAGCCTGTCTGATGTCCCTTCACCTGCCCCTGAACTTTGGTACTCCTACCTTTGTTTAACAGTGGCCTTTGGAACATGACCAATCTTTCTTCATAGGTAGTCTTGGTAGCACTGTCAATCAAGGTTAAAGGCAACCTCATGAAAAGCCTTTCCATTAGTTCCTGCTCCCTGTATTCTCAAAGCTGCCATAGTTGTTGTTCTTTTAAAGGCCAAGTTCTTCACCCTTTCCTCAGTTTCTGGCTGAGTTACCTCATACCCTCCCAATAAATTCCATTTTTTATTACATCAGGCAGAGTTACTTTCTGTTGGTTACAAAGATACTGATCTAATGTTCACACAAAGATTGTGCCTAGGCAGTGCTGAGTATCTTTAAATGTTCTGTTGTTATGCAGATTATATATGTTATTAGGTACTGAATACATAAACAAGTGACTCGTTAGTGCAACCTTGCTATTCGTTAGAATTTTAGTAACCAGCAGGCAAGCGTAGGACAAGCTAACGCTGGAAAATCATCTGCATGGAATTGGTTTTCATTATAGTTCAGCACCCTGGTTTGGGGACTCACAAAGTGATAATTCACTGCTGAAAGTTAACAAAACATTTTGTGGTAAGGGTGGTACTTAAAGTAATGATACCCTTTAGTGATATTTGACATTTAGGTTAACCCACCTGTTTTCCTTTTCTTCCCAAATATTACAGGAGCCAACTGTGACCATGTGAATTTTTAATATTACTTTACTACAAGATACATCTAATATGCTTAACTGATTATATAATGCCTCCTTTATAACTAGGCGAGTAGTTTAACACACTGTATAGTTCTTGTGAAAAACATCAGATTGCAATTTTAAATTCAATGAGAAAGTTATCATTAGAATAATTTAGGTGGTTAAATGGTATCATTTTTAAAACCAAGCAGCACTCTACAAAGACAGTTCCCTGTGCTCTTTTTTTTGGAAGAAAAAAAATAACACTAAGAAAAATCAATCAAGTAATCTTTTATGATTTAACTGGAACTTAACAGCAATTCTAGGTAATCATACATCAGTAGTCAATTCCATTTTGAACAGATTACAAACCAAGCTAACTATTTCTATGTAGTTCAGAAAATTTCTGTCATTTTAGACATTTATATCTACTCAAAATCCTCTGTATTCCAGGAACATAATGTAATCCTAGACATTATGGGAATATCATACATACATATTATATTTCTCTTTTTTAATGACAAGTATTTCTCCAAAGATAAAAATCCTACTTAAAAATGGGGGGATAGGGTGAGAGACTTTAAAACATGCACCTTTTTCTCTTTTAGAACAACTATTACTACATATCAGTACTTCCCACAAGATTATTTTTATTATATTTGAAGTTGGCAAAAAATCTTTGTGCTGAATCCTTTGAGTACACCTCTAGTGTTAGATGTCAGATCAGTGTTGTGTAGAAGAACTTTTATTTGACAGGTACATGACAGGAAGAATCCTCTTTCCAAAATATAAGATGTAACTGTAAAATCCTTCTGTGAGATTAATATAATACCTTGTTCCTGTGTATAAATGCCTTATTTATTCTTGGTTCAAAAAAATCTGTTCATGTAATTTAATTTCAATGTTGTGAAATTAAGACACTTAAAAGGTACATGTTTATTCAAATTAGGGCAGTTTGCTTTAAATATCATGTTATATGAATTAAATGTGAAATAGGTTTATAATACAAATTCTCAATGATATTTTCTTTTAATTTATACTATTTTTATAGTCATCAACCAAGATCACTTTAAGATGCACTCATTGAATATATAGCATATACTCTAAACAAGTAGCATCTTGGTGAGAGATCACTTCATTAGTATTGAACATATGGTATTCAATACAATGAAAAAGTCTTAAGTATTAATTTTGTCCTACAAATGTGGCTATGATTTATTTCAGGTTATTATAAGCATTACATTATTTTCTCTGGTATTAACAAATAATTTTACATGCCCCCTAATATCAAAAAAAAGAGAGAGTAAAAAATTTTTTGACAAACATTAGCATTCTGGTATGTTCCTTTCTCTCATTTCTTATATCCCTCAAAAATAAATCAGGGACAAAGATAAAATTCCATTATATATCCTATTATCTACAAATGTTATTCTTTATGTGTGAGTTAGAACTACTAGAAGCAAATCATTTTTGATACATGTCAAAATGCTTGTCAATGTATATGTAATGTACATCTACTTAATGCATGAATAGAAAAGAAATTTTATCCATTCCTAGATCTGGAATTCTTCTTATAATATACTTCAAGAACTAACCAAATTTCTGCAATATTTTCAGATGTGAGAGAAAAAAAGGTGAAAGAATGGTGAGATGTCAAAGATGCATTGCTTGTTTTGAGATTTATTTTTGTCTCTAGCTTTTTTACAGGCCTTCACCTCAGTCTGCTCAGTTTTCTCTCTGTAATAGACAGATATTTTCTGAATAAGGTGGCTTGCTCTAGCTTACAAATGGACATATACAATCACCTTTGTGTTTGTCTATTTCTTTGTTTACTGTTTACAAGAATTGAAATTTCAAAAATAATAATATGAAATGGCCCAATCCAAACAATAAAACAATAACCACTTGACTTTTTAAAAACACATCTTTTCCAATTCTATTTTTTAAGAGTTTATTTATTTATTTTTAGAGAGAGGGGAAGAGAAGGAGAGACAGGGAGAGAAACATCAATGTGTGGTTGCCTCTTGCACACCCCTCGCTGGGGACCTGGCCTGCAACCCAGCCATGTGCCCTGACTGGGAATCGAACCAGTAACATTTTGGTTCACAAGTCTGTGCTCAATTCACCACTTGATTTTTTAAAAAACTTTTAGTAAATGCACTAGATACATAGTATAAGCATATAACACTATTCAACAATATTATTATTTTCTTAGAGTAGAATAAGCAAAGCATACTCAAGAAGAAATTTCTGGCTATTCACTGAATTTCACTCCTCAAATACTTTTTGGAGAAGCATAAAATAAGTGGAAAGAGACTGAAATATATGAATACATCTAATTTCAAAAGCAAGCTTTCTTGATCTACAAACCCAAGAAATATTTGATCAGAAAGAGTTTAGTGCCAGACTGCACAAGAATTTGCCCAGTCACTCAGAGTTTACTGCAAATAAAAAATTATGTATCTGTTTTCATTCAGATATAATTAACATACCATCAAATCCATCCATTTTAAGCATACTTTTTTTTGGATTGAGTACTATTCCTATTCAGAATGACACCCTCATACAGGAGATGACTGTTGTAAATTACCATTATAAAATGTTATCTTACCTTACAAAGGAAGTTGATCTTAAAACCCAAAGACTGGGCATTTCTTGAGCCTGAGTTCATGTAGTTTCCAACCAAAAGAACTAATTCTAAAAGTTTGTTAAAGTTTTCACTTTTCTTCAGTTCTTCACAAGCAAGAGTTACTGCTATGATGCTTGGTTTGATGTTGTTTACATGTTCTTCAAATGTGAGTTTGAAAAGAATGCTATTGAGACGAGGTCGTAACATTTTCACTGAGCTCATCTGTAAGATAAGGAATGTTTTATAAGAATAAATTCAAAGCGTGTTATTTCTCTATCAAGTGGGAATAATTTAATACACAATACTGTAAAATTTCTGCATAAAATTAATTCTCTCTGGGTTTCAAAAATATTGTTTTTGCGTGGCTTAGACATTACAAAAGAATTTTTGTCTAAAACTTTAAAAAACAGCTTGTTCAGCTTTAAACAAATTAAATCATCCTTCTAGCATGAAGGTAATATTATTGAAGCTAAACAGTTGCTATATATTTACTGCATAATTATTAGTCATCAACAGCATTTAAACTTCCAAAAATCTGTGCTGAGGTGAACTATGAAAATGTACAAATACGAAATCTAGTTGAGTGAATGGTTCGGTCACAGATCAAAGATGTACATAATGACAGAAAATGTAACTGGAACCACAATGTCTTTAAAAATTTCCTATTAGGAACTTGCAGCCAAAAGGGAGGCATAGGTAGATACACGTTGCCTCCTTGCACAACCAAAAGGACAACAACTTAAAAAAAAAAAATAACCAGAACTGCCAGAAAATAGAACTCTATGGAAGTCCAACAACCAAGGAGTTAAAGAAACATTCATCCAGACCAGTAGGAGGGGCAGAGATGGGCAGTCAGGGTACAGAGGATGCATGGCATGGCAAGGTGGCAGCTGGTAGAGCAGGCGGTCCCACATTTGTGTGCAGATAAACTGGGAGGAACAACTGTGGAGTTCTTGGAAACCATCCTGCCTAGTTTCAGAAGCTGTAACCCCCCATGACTAAGGAGGAGTAAAAAGACCTTGGGACCATAAGCCACTTAGGAGACAAAGCTTATCTTCCTTGTGGGAGCACCGCCTCTGCCCACTTTCACCTCACCCTGCTTGGCTCTGGGCGGATGACTGGTTAGCCAATGACGGGTAAGATTCCCCAAATGAGGGACGAACTAAGACAGGCATGGTCATTAAGGGGCCCTCACAGAAGGACTTGGGGGGCTATCGAAAAGGGGGTGATGAACCCTCACCCCTCAGCTTTGACAGAACCTGAGTCTTCATTCTGTCTGCAAGAAGTCTCCTAATCTCTTGGATGCCTTACTTCCCCTGCCTGACTTAAGCCTGAAACAATGCCAGAGGTGGGTGCGGCCCTGTGCCGGAAAGGGCAGGTTTCCCAGGGTGATCAGGCCTAAGAAAGTATGCATAAAATCCTGTGAAACCTACTTGGCTAATACGCTCAATTTAAAAGATAAGGGTCCAAGCAGGAAGTGAGTTTGTTTACCCAAAGTTTTATGGCCCTTTAGGTATCTGACCCTGACTCAGAATAATCCCTTCAAGTTCTTTGAATGTTATCTATTGTTTGATCATTACTGCCTGACAATGATTGATGAGCTTTACGTATATACTCTGTATTTCTATGCAAATTAAACCCAATAACAGCTTGTCAAGGCAAGGGTCAGGGCGCTCTCCTCTCGAGAGAGCGGTCAAGACACCCCCAGGTGCTCTCTCCCTGAGAGAGTGTTCCGTCATCCTTTTTCCTTCACAGGACTTTGGTGGTCTGTGTGAATTTGTCTCGTCTCATTCATAATGCTGCAGACACTGCAGGCCAGTGTCCACATCACAGAGTGAGACAAATTGCATGACCCAGGGTTCCAGTATGGGGAAATAATGCCTCAAAACCTCTGACTGAAAAAAACCTGTGGGGGATGAGGTGGCAGAAGAAACTCCCAGCCTCACAGGAGAATACATTGGAGAGACCCATAGGGTCTTAGAAGTTACATAAACCTACCCAGCTGGTAATCAGCACCAGAAGGGCCCAATTTGCTGGTGGGTAATGGGAAGTGACTAAAAGCTGGCTAAGAGCTGAGCAAGGGGCATTGTTCCTTCTCACACGCTTCTCCCACAGACAGTGACACAATGCAGTGGCCCTGGGTTGCCCTGCCCTGGTGAATACCTAAGACTCTGCCCCTTACTATGTAACAGGGGCACCCAGACAAAGAAATATGCCCCAAATGAAAGAACAGATCCAAACTCCAAAAACAGAACTAAGCAATGAAGAGATAGCCAACTTATCAGATGCACAATTCAAAACACTTGTAATCAGGATGCTCACAGAAATGGTTGAGTATGGTCATAAAATAAAGGAAAAAGTGAAGGCTACACAAAGTAAAATAAAGAAAAATGTACAGGAAACCAACACTGAAGGGAAGGAAACCGGGACTCAAATCAATGATTTGGAGAAGGAAGAAATAAACATCCAACCAGAACAGAATGAAGAAACAAGAATTCAGAAAAATGAATAGAGGCTTAGGAACTTCTGCGACAACTTCAAACATTCCAATTTCTGAATCATCGGGGTGCCAGAAGAAGAAGAGGGGAGAGCAAGAAATTGAAACATAATAAAAGAGAAGTTCCCCACATTGGCAAAGGAAATAGACTTCCAGGAAGTCCAGGAAGCCCAGAGAATCCCAAACAAGTTGATCCAAGGAAGCACACACGAAGGCACATCATAATTGCATTTTCCCAAGATTAAAGATAAGGAGAGAATCTTAAAAGCAGTGAGAGAAAAGGAGATAGTTACCTACAAAGGAGTTCGCAGAGAGAGAGGAAGGAAGAGAGAGAAACATCATTGAGAGGGAAAAGCATCAATAGGTTGCTTCCCATACATGCCCATATTGGGGTGTTGAACTTGCAACCTAGATATGTGCCATGAGCAGGAACTGAACCCTCAACCTTTCAATTATAGGAAGATGCTCCAACCAACTGAGTCAAACCAGCCAGGGTATAATCTTTTTTTTTAATACCAGATATATATGAAATAATGTGACCAAAAATGCACTTTAATAATAATAGTAACAATAATAATAACAGGAATTGACATTTATTGAGTATTTTGTACCATTTTTCTACATAGTATTATATATTTTTATTTAAAAAATTTAAAGATGTTATTTATTTATTTTTAGAGAGAGGGGAAGGGAGGGAGAAAGAGAGGGAAACATCAATGTGCGGTTGCCTCTCACGTTGACCCCACTGGGGACCTGGCCCACAACCCAGGCATGTGCCTTGACTGGGAATCAAACCAGGAGGAGGGAGAGGGGGAAGGAGAGGGAGAGAACAATGTCTCTGCAAACAACACTAGCAAAAGATTATTAGCATCAGTTTCATTCTGAAGATGAGGACAGTAAAGCACAGAAATACTAAGTAACTTGTACAATGTCATCTTGCATGTTGAAGACCTGGACATTAAAACTTAGACATTTAGGCCATGGAAGGCAGACTCTCAGCCACTACACCACATTGCCTCTTGAGCCATATTAGGAGCAGTGTACACGAGTAGTTGAAACAGAGATTAGTGGCAGGGATACTATTCCTAAGTCTTCAAAATTGCCTGAGAAACAGGTAATGAGCTAGGATGTTGACAGGAAGAAAAAGGAATCAATGGGTACAAGAGACGGAATCAGGGAAGAATCAGTAGGACTTAGTAACTGACCAGTTATGTGAGGATAAAGTCATAGATGGCTCCAAGGTTTTAGGTCTCTTGTGAGGTAGAAGATTGTTGGCAATAATGAAGGTAGAAAAAGGTGCTGATTTGGTGTGTTTTACTGTTTGCTCGGTTGTCTTTTTCCAGGAAATGAGGGTAAATGGATTTGCTTCCCTTGGTTGGATGCTGTCTACACTCCAATAAACTACTCAGGGAATAAGGCAGTGGGGACAGATGGGTGCAGCTTAGTATTAAATTCAATCGAATGACCAATTCTGTTAATTTTCACATAATCTGACCATGTGAAACTAACCTACCTAATTTTTCTGGTTTACTTTTTCCTCATCTGTAACATAGGGGAAATTCCTGATGAGTAGTCTTGCTTAGATAATTAAATAGGAGTCAAACAAATGATCCATAAATATTGTTTCCTTATTTTTCAGTCTGTGCCTCTAGAGTTGTAGAACAGTGGAATTAAGGGGACTAGATCTACAAATAAAATATTACTTGATTGTTACGAAATAAGTTTCATTAGCATTTAAGTGAACGTGGTCTCCCTTCCTCTCAGACACCAAATAGTTCATTTAACTACTAACAAAGATACTATTAGCTCCCCATTATTAAGGCCCCAAATTGTGGAGTCATCTTCAAATCATGTTAAACATAATGTAATTTAATGCCATTCCTTACCTATATTTTAACCTGAAGAATTTCTTAGAATTGTCTCTAAATTTCCAAGGTCACTATTCAAGCTTAAATTTTATGTACTTCAAGGTTGAAATACTAAGGTAGATTATTTAAATGTTCTCCATGATCCCTTGCCAGCCTTTCCTTTCAAATCCTTCCATAAACAACAAAATGATACTCCTATGATAGGGAAATAATATTGCTTTGCTGACATTTTGAGATTTGGGTATTATTGTGATATCCGGCAGCTCTGGAAATTCAGTCTTTTTGTTTAGGAGATAATTATTGCAGTTGGCAGATTTATGTTATTCAAATAGATGTTATGGGAGGTCACTGATGAAGAAAATGTACAGAGAAAAGAGTCAAAGACTGTACCTTGTACAACAACCAGCACAGGGTCTTGCATGTATTAGTTCAAATATTTGCTGACTGAGTTTAAATGCACTCCTTAGCTGACTAACCATTTTCCATATCTCCCAAGTAGATCAGTCAAAATGTGTACTGAACAAAATTAACAACAGATGGTGATGTTTTATTGTCCCTAAAATAATGTCCTCAGTCATGAAGTCAAACCAGACATGCTAGAGAACTAACTTTGTTGAACTGCTTTTACTGAATATAACCTATCATCACTCAATCTGATTTTGGGAAGAGGTTGTACATTATAAGGGGGTTAGAGCTGCCCTTTGATCTGGCAAAATTGACTCATTTACTTACTCTCTAGAATAGGTTTAGCACATAGTAGTTGGTAAATATGATAGGTGATTAAATAATTGTGAATGAATGAATGGTGGATGTATTCATTCACATATATAGGAACTCCAATATCAACAAAGGGCTGGATGTGGAAGAGGATGTTTAGTGTGAAGCGGTATCATAGTAGGCTTATATGGAGTAGGAGAACAACAACCTACGGAAGGCAATTTCCTACCATATGAGTTAACCCAACAATACTATGCATGCCAAATATTTGCCCAAATTCAGAGCTCCATAGAACTATTTGAAAGGATAGGTTTGAGAAAAAATGCTTCCTAATCCCCAGAGAGTGAGAGAAACCATTCCAAATTCTCCAGACCCATATGTAAAGAATAATTGAAGAAACAGGGATTTTCAGTTACACAGACCTGAATTTGTCATTTTGACTTGTACAGGCTAGTGCAAGTTACCTACTATTTCTAAGAGTTTATTTCCTCATCAGTAAGATATATTCCTTAATTCATCCATGCAAGTTACAATAAGACCTAAATGACATTCTGTGTGAACACCCCACTATAGCAGCTGACACAATCAATGTAAGCTCTCTAAAACAAGAACAATGGTTGTTACTACCCTCTTTCTCATCCTCGGAAATTTTCAAAGAAGGAAACATGATCCCTGACTGTTCTCACAAGCCTGAGGGAAAGTTTCTCTCATCTACAAGAAGGAATGTATATTTCCAGGGTTTGGTGAAGAACAATGTTCATTATCAATTGAATATACTGGAAATACTGTGTTCTGCTCCCTTTAGCCAATTGAAATATACACTTTTTATTAGACATGGTATCATTGAAAATGTGTTATTGTAAAATCAAGACCCTATGGCGGAGGGGAAACTTTATTAGGTGCATGTCTTAACAGAAGCAACAAATGAGCCCACTTTGACTGCGCTACCATGATTTGGTACAACCATTAAGTGTGGACTTTTATGAACAGACCAGGGTACACTGTTAAGCAACAGTTGACCATGGTGGTGTATTATGTAGGGAATTTATTTGGTCTAAGAGGTACTTGTCTATCACATTACATCAAGCAGCTATTATTTCTTTAGCTGATCTGCATTACATTAAAAAGTATGTGCAGTAACAGAATTAGTGAGTAGCTACAGGTGAGTCATTTCCCCAAAGAGACACAGTTTTGTTTATATATAATTTGAATTTTATACACTTCACTACCTATATAGCTGGTGAATATTGATCAACTGCTAAACTACCAAAAGAATCCAGAGAGAAAGAAAAGAGGCACAAGTATAAAAATCACACAAGAGGGAGGAAGAAATGGCCACATGTCACTCCTGCAGTCATGTGTCATTCACCTTTTAGGTTATTTCAAAATTTCATTACATTAAAAAATTCAAATGCTCACCCTAGGATATGTTTATTGACTTTAGACAGAGAAGAAGGGGGGAAGAGACAGGGAGGGGGGGAAGAGAGAGATATAGATAGATAGATGATAGTTGTTAGATAGATAGATAATAGATAGACAGAGAAACATTGATCAGTTGCTTCATGCATCCTCCAAATGGAGAATGAACCCACAATGTAGGTATGTGTCCCAACCAGGGATCAAACTCACAACCTTTTGGTGTATGGGACAATGCTCCAACCAACTAAGGCACCAAGCCAGGGCTGAGGTTATTTCTATTACATTTTATTTTACACTGCTGAAAAATACACCTTCAACTACCATCATATCTGAGCATAATTGATCCTCTAGTCTGTTCAAGATATAATGTTAACAATTTGTTAGAATTAACAGATATATTTGCAACAATCTGTTTGTTACATACATTTGTTACGAGGTGTATTCCCCAAATACTTACATATTAGAACCCAGTGCACATTGAATATATAGAATGATTTTGTATCAGTGATTGTAACAAAGGTTATGATAATGAAGTCACATAGACAGGTGGACTTAGTTACACAATAGGCAGAACTGGTTATAAAAGTTGTGAGAACCCGACTCAATGACTGAGCAAAATTGTGCCTGCTAGTATAGAAATAAAGCAGGGATACTTGTGATTCTCTGCTAAATAAATAATTTTCTTAACCTTTTTTAACAATTACCTCCTCAAGGGCTGGGTTTCTCCTGCTCCTTGCTACACCTTCTGCAATGCACTGAGTACCTGGCCTGGACAAAATAATCAATACTAGCACTCCAGCTAGCTGGAGTCAGTGGCAAATGTTTGTAATGTATTATATATCAGGAAAGATAAGAGCCATAGTTAATCTGTAAAATGAGGGTTTGGAATAATAGAGTGTTGAAAATGGACTCTATACCAGAAAAGTAATGATGTGCTGATAAAGAATATTTTCCCTGAAGATAGTAATATGTGAAAATTATGCATCAAAAAACCTCTACTCATTTGTTCTGGAGTTGAACACAGTAACAATGCCTGTCTCAAAAAAATACTCTAAACTCAGAGAAATCATAGAATTTAACAAAGAATTTCCAAACATCCTTCTCAAAACAACTGTTTGAGGCCAAAAATGACCATCAAAACATCTACTGTGTTGCTATGCTGTTGTATTGTGGATTACTGATATATGGCGGAGGAAGGGGTTGATTTTTGTTTCTTTAAATGTAATAAAAACACATTCAATAGCAAAACTGATTGACATCTATAGACTTAATGTGAATATTCTGTCTTCAGATTTTTTAAACTTATTTTATTTCAAAAGCTGATGTAAATAAATTAATCCTGTCACAAATGGATTATTATTACAAAGTAATGAAAACAACAATATGAATGCACAGATTTGAGAATGAATCACACGGGGTTTTCTTTTACCCGATCTCAAAATTATTAAACCAGCTTTTTCTCAGATTAAAAGGAATGCACAGCTAGAACTAACAGCTAGCATTCATATTTACAGAAAGAATGAAAATAGAAATGATCAAGGCATTACATATCAAAACACTAAACACTCTGGATGCAGATAAAGGAAAGTGTGATGTTCCCAATGAATACGCAAACCTGAATAATTATTCAATAATGATGGAACAGAGGAGCTACAATTTTCCATCCAAAGTAACTGCCTACGATGATATGTGGGAGAAAAAACACTTTTAAAAAATTTCCTTTTCACCTGGTTAAGCTATCTTGAGTATGGCTCATAAGCTCTTGTGGGGTTTTAAAATAAATTAAAAAGCACACAGACTTTATAGTTGCACTTTCATCTATAGGCATAAATCCACTCCTCCTGCCTTCATAGATTTGTGTAGAAAAAATAAAAAATGAAGTGTGCTGTCAGCAATATCACATAATCTTCACTTTTCATTACATTTTTATGCACAAGGCTATCTCAAAATCTTTTTTGTTGCATTGTATCTTTAGACTATTTTAATTGAAAAAATATGGGTAATTTGAAGTCGGAGAAACAAAGGACCAATTACTAAGAGAACTAATTATTGCTTTCTTTTTCTCAGAAGATGTGTTAGTTTAATAGATACACACAGTAAGGGTCTCTATTCTCAGCACAAGACAAGTGGGAATTTCCATAGCTCTGAGGTTAGAGAACAGCTGAGCTGCAAACACACTGCAAAGAGTCTAAAAGCCCCTGCTGGGGGTTCTAACTGGAGGAGCTTTCAAAGATCTGTGCTTTTTTTACCGATAAAGTTACAGCACATAATTACAAGGAAGTACCAGCGGGAGGTTATGCAGCCAATTTAGCCCCCTAAAGAAAAGGATTATTGATCATAGAAGGTGTGGGAACTAGCATATCCCTCTTACCAGGAGGTATACCTCCAGACAGAAGAAAGGTCCCTAGGTTTTTCCTTTGTTTCTTTTTTCTATTTCTCTTTTTGGGGATTTCTTTTTAACTTTTTTACATGTAAATATTAGCAAGCCCAATAATGTGGCTGCTGAGAAAACCCCCAAAAGTTTAGAGAAAGCTTTGCAGTCTAGTCATTCACTGTCACAAATAAGATTATTTCTTTGAAAAAGTCAAAGCCAGGTTTTCCCTCCAGTTTTGCCAGTTTTATTGGGTTTGTTTGTTTGTTTGTTTGTTTGATGATGATGATTTTAGTTAATCTGGCAGGAGTAATTTCACTTCTGGCATATGTCTATCCGTAACTGATAAAATTCCTTTTTTATCATCCAGGACATGATATACTAATGTGAGCTCTACAAGGCACTGGCAAGGATCATATAAATAAAACCAGGAAAGAGTATTTATTGCTAGAAAATGTAAGGAGAGTAAAGGTTAAGGAGACAAAATTCTTCAGTGTTCTTAAGGGTCATGTGGATATGGAATTAGGCCTGAAGAGTCCACTTCAATTTATCTTCATGCTAATACATTCAACAAACATTTGTTAAATATGCATAGTGTGAATAAAATCAACATGATGCATGTACTCAGAAGTTGCAATCTAGTGGGGGTTTACAGACATTAATTTTAAAAACCTTGCAAATAATCATTTAATTAAAAACCATGATAAGTTCTAGAAAGGAAAAGTAAATGTTCTATGAGAGCATTTAATAGAGAGACATAATTTAGATTTATAGGTAAGTGAAGATGTCACCAGAGGAATGAAATTTAAGCAGGAGAGAGGCAGGCAGTGGGTGGGAGTAAAAGGCAGAAGCATGTGTAATGTTCCAGAGGTAGAACACAGCAGGTAAGTTTAAAAAAAATACACTGTGGCTGAGGGATAATGAGCAAGAAGCCAAACATTAAGAGATAAAAGTAAAAGAGGTGGTCAGTTGGGGTAACGAGTTTATATTGCAGCTCTTGTGCCATATGACACGCTGACACTCTAAAAGCAGATAAATATTCAATAGTATGGTGATGCAACACAAATGCACTCTAAAAATATCACATTGAGGCCTGGCTGTGTGGGTCAGTTGGTTGGAGTATCATCCTGTACAACCAGAAGTTGCAGGTTCAATCCTTGGTCGGAGGGTTACAATTGATAGTTTTCTCTCAAAATGATCTCCCCCCAACCCCCTCCCTCTCTTCCTCCCTCC
>CM052552.1:4605640-4636095 GCA_028533065.1 Trachops cirrhosus | reverse complement strand
GGCAAAAGTGCAAGCAGGGAAAACAAGCTCGAAATATAGCATAATAGTTAAAGGGAATGATGTTGCTGGCCTAGGCGAAAGTGCTGATGACACAGATAAAGAGAAGTGAGTAGATCTGATGTGTATTTTCAATGAAATTAGGGGGTAATTAAGGGACTCTCATAGATAAGGTTTAGTGCACTATTTAAGACAGAACTCTGATTGCTGATCATTGAAGGTAAGGAAGTAGAGAGTCAAAAGAGACTAATCTTTGAAAAAACTGATGCTAGGAAATGGAGAAAGGGAAGTAGGTATCAGGGACCTCATGCCCAATAAAGAATCTTTATTCATCCATCTCTCCAGTTTTCCATTCATTTGTCTTCAGGAATTCAGCAACGGAATATTTTTTTTCTGAATTGAAGGGCAGGATGGAGATTGACAAATTGAATAGGCAATGAAATAACAGAACTAAAGTAGGGTAAAATATTCCCCAAGTGGAGGTAAGTAAATGAGCACATAATAGAGCATTGTACACACATGCGCATATATACACATGCACACCAGTACATAACCATTGTTAAAAGCACTGCCTATGAAGTCAGGGTGCCTGGGCTTTAATTATGGATCTCCTACTTACTGTGTAACCTTGGACAGCCTTCTCAACCTTACTTGTCCTCAGTTTCCTCTTTCAAATTATTGAGTCAGTAATAGTACTCATCTCATAGGGTTGTGAGGAATATATGAGATGTTGGGAGAAAATTGTTTAGCATGGTATATGACACAGTAACTCCTCAATACATTTTTGTTTCTATCACTAATAATAAAAACAATATTCTTCATAATAAATAAAGTAATCCTCTTTCTGAAGCTTGATAAGAGAATAAGTTAATAAGACATAGGTAGAGATAACTTTGTAGGTAAAAGAGATATGGGAGGTTCTGAAACCAAAGTGCTTTGCTATTTCTCCGGTGAGTAACAGATCAGGTTGTTTGTAGTAGGTAAAAAGAACAGGGAGGGGAGGGAGAGAAGGCTTGAGAAAGTCAGGTAAGAAATGATACAGCTGCTATGAAAAAATGAAACACCACTGAATAGAAACAAGTAAAAATAACTGCTGAAATGACAATAAGAGCCCCGCTGAGGTAAAACCTAAAATGTCATAAAGACACCAATTCACTGAATGCACCAAAGAGAAAAAGGATATATAAAACCAGAGAGCCACAGACAGAATGAGAATGCTAAGGAACTCAGGTTTTTCTGTAAACTCTGGCAGACACTGAAGGTTTTGGATACAGATGTCATATGATGAATACAGATTTTAAGAAGACTATACTAACCATTTTTGAAGGGGGAAGAAAGCAGAAACAAGACAGTTTGGAGCCTCTCTCATTAGTGCAGATTATTCTATATCCACTTTCATAGTTGTCCTAAATGTATACTAATGATAAAATTTGAGGGTTAAAGAGTCAATATTCGGATATATCCATAAAAAATTGAACTGAGTTTTGACACAGACCATAAGGAATATGTTTTAGCATAACTTTCACTTTTACCGATCTAAAACATGCTATTTTTAATCTCAGGCTCACACTTCAATTTAATAACTGTCCTATAAATCAATTTATTAAACATCTATCGGTTGTCTATTTTATATAAAATCTATCCCAAGCACTGAAAAGCATACTTGCTTTAAAGACTAAGGCACATCATTATTTTAAATATCTTTTTGGAATATGTAAGATTATCGAAATTTATGTGGTAAATACTGATTGCTACTGCCTCAGAAAATTCACATAAACTACTTTGTAATGTCCTTGACATTTACCCCCTCTCGTCCTGTCACCAAGCGTGGGGAGAGTAAATATGAGGACCAGGTGATTTCAGGTACACAGCCCCAGAATTATTTACAGTTATGTGCATAAACAAGAAATCTCCTCCATTTTCTAGTTTGCTTCAAGTTCAAAAGGTATATTGCTTTTTATGTCCCCAAATTTCATTTCCACAGTGCAGTACCAAGGATATTCGTTTAGAAGGACTTGACTGGAAAACTAATACATCTTCCAAGATAAACTGCAGTCAGAAAAAATGGCCTGAGAAAAATTGTATAGTGTACCTACTGTAAAACTCATAATGATCATGACACAGCTGAATTCTCAGATGGTACTTAGACTAGTTTAAACTATAATATGAATTCAAACAGCTTAGGTTTTAAGGGAGAACTTTGGTCTAGAAAATTTTATTAATTAATATGGTACTAAAGTGCTATTGTTTAATAATAATATCTTGCCAGTTCAGATTACTTCACCTAAATCAAAAATGAGAAAAATATCTTCCTCAGGTACATTTACATGCTCTATCTCATCCCAAATACACATTCCAAATGTACTTGTCAAGGATTTGAAAGAATCCTCCTAGATCAGTGTTTGCAAACCTGTATCTGAGAATTAATAAACTCTAAATATGGGCAAATAGTTAATGCATTCAAAAGGAACATTCTCTGTCCCATCTACCATAACTTGACTTTAGATAGGAATTTTTATTTTTTATTTTATTAAATTATTTTATTGTTATTCTATTACAATTTTCCCAATTTCCTCCCTTTCACCTTCTCGCCCATCCACCCCAGCTCTCACAGTCACTTCCCACACTGTTGCCCGTGACCGTGGGTGATGCATACATGTCCTTTAAATAGTCCCTTCCCCTTTTTCCACCATTATCCCCCACCCCAATATCCTCTGGTTACTTTCACTCTATTCCATGTTTCCATGGCTGGGGGATCTATTTTGTTCATTAGCTTTGTTAATTAGATTGTGCTTATAGGTGAGATCATATGGTATTTGTCTTTCATCGATTTTTAAATTACAAAGAACCAAATCAGATCAATTCAAATATATTACTATTAAAAAGGTTATAAAATATTTTGGATGAAGCAGAAATTGTGTTTGACAATTAGGTCTTATGTTAATTTTATGTCTTAGTAGGCAAGTGGAAAATAGGGAGCTAGGGTAAAGATGGCAGCTGTACTACAACTTTTAATGGCCACAAGCCAACAAACTTGTACTGAATACCTATGTCAAAAAAGTGCTTTCTCTGAGAAATTAAATCAATCATCTTGCCCTCTCTTCCACATTTTTGGGTGGCAATTTTTTGAAAAGCAGGTTTGGGGAGTGCTTAAAACATGCAACTATATTCTGTAATATATATTTCATACCTAACCATCTTTTGTACCCCTTGAAATGGAGGGGATTAAGAAAACATAATATATTTTAATAATGACTTAACCACACTAAAGCATATGTATTTACGAGATTCTCCTACCACTTGAGACAATGTATCTAAAGCTTTTAATAAATTAATGATACTCTATAGGAAATGTTAAAATTCTTTTGCTTTTTCTGAGGTAATATATACTATAAAAAGTCATTTTTCATATATTAATATAATAAAATATCAACACTGGTATGGGGGAGTTTCCATGAGATATTTTGAAATACTTTATAAGATATAAATATTAATTTATGTATTTTTCAGTGCCATGACAAATAATAACAAACAAGGAGTTTTTGTCTGACAGCTAATAATATATTAAATTATGTAGGTATATAGTGAAACAAGTATCAGCAACTGAAGAATTGTCTTTCCTTTCACTGTTCCTGACTGTAACATCCAAGTTGAGTTTGCGGACCTTCACGCTGGATACGTACCACAACTCCAAATTGTTCCGGCTCACAAAGGTCATCATACTCATTCTTCAGCTCCGCTAACTCATTGAGTGCCTTCTGCTCAGGAAGATGTTTAACCAGGTTCTAAAAAAAAGAATACGTGTTTACTACTTTATTTTTAGAATTAGTAAGCATGCATTAACAATTCTAAAAGTGATAAAATAGGGTAGCATATAAATTTCTAATTGTGGTTCTGTTATAGTACCACTGTTTCCACACCTTCTTCCTAAAAACATACCCAAAAATGAACTACAACTTAAGGACAGTAATTATATAAATATAGTCAGTTACTATGCGCTACAGTATATAAAAGTTAAATAAAAAGAACATACTACAATAAATACCATCACATAGAAAAAGACTGACTTTCTGGGTCTTAAAATACATAAAATAATTTTTAAGCTTTATTTTCTGTCATGAAAATTAGTTGATACACACAGAGAAAAAATACTATGAAGAAATTAATTCATGTGTAATGATGATAATAATAATAATATTAATAATAAGTCAACTATATTCATACTGGCAAAACCTGAAATCCTTTTCAATCTTATAAACCACAGTAAGACTGTAATAATAATCTCCCATTATTTACTATGTCTGTATTTAAATACAGGATGAATTTCACTTTAATGGAAAATCAAGCAAAAGTGATGAAATTGGATGCATGCTCAAGTCTGATACATAACAGAAGCAAAACTGATTAATTCTTCTCAACCTGGCTTATCTTGCACTTTGGTATAGCTTTAATTATTATTACATTAGCCTGCACCAACCTTCTGGGGACTCGTACGGGATTTCAAGAGACATATGAAAGGGAAGAAAGCAAGAAACAAAGAATTTCGAAAGTAAGGACTGACAGAAAATAGCAGAGAAGGAAGTTTCAGGGATTGGACCTTCCACAAAGCAATCAGTGAGCTAGAAATAGTGATTTAAATAAACTATTTCAAAAGTCTAGAACCTGACTGAATACTTATAGCAAGGTGTTTCACGAAGAAAGACACTGCTGTTCTCTAGTAAGAGAATGACATGCACAAAATAGATACCATACTCCATTCCTCAACACCTCTGAGGTTAGTCCTTGAGTTCCTCTAGGGCAGGGGTTCCCAGTACTGGTCTGTTTACTGTTAGGAACTAGACTGCAAAGCAGGAGGTGAGTGGTGGGCAAGCAAAGCTCCATCTGTGTTTACAACTGCTCCCCATTGCTGGCATTACCACCTAAGCTCGGCCTCTGGTCAGATCAGCAGCAGCATTAGATTTTCAAAGAAGCTTGAATCCTACTGTGAACTACACATGTGAGGGGTCTAGGTTGCACACTCCTTGTGAGAATCTAATGCCTGATGATCTGAGGTGGAGCTGAGGCAGTGATGCCGGTACTGGGGAGCTGCTGCAAATACAGATTATCAGTAGAAGACAGGTTTGACTGCAGAGACCATAATAAATCAATTGCTTGTGGACTCATATCAAAACCCTAAAGTGAGTGGCAAGTGACAATTAAGCTGTATGCGGTGGCGGGCTTTAAGTCAGAATCTGACATTTATTTCAGTCCATGTGTGGCTCACCCATTATTTCATTTACCACTCTCATACATGCCTCTTTCCTACACTGTGCACTTGTCTCAGTCCCAGTTGTGGTAAGCCCACATGCTAACCTCAGCATGTGGTGACTTGTATAAATATTGCATTATATATTACAATGTAATAATAATAATAGAAATAAACTGTGCAATAAATGCCATGTGCTTCGATGATCCCCAAACCATACCCCACCCCAGTCCATGGAAAAATTATCTTCCACAAAACCAGTCTCTGGTGGCAAAAAGTTTGGGGACTGCTGCTATAAACCATTAGACCTAACAGATTTATACAAAACACTCTACCTCAAAGTCCTAATACATTAACAGACTGTAATATACAAACTATCTTTGTGATTACAATGGAAAGTAACTAGAAAATAATAACAGAATGAATACTAGAAAATTCACAAATATGTGGAAGTAAACAACATACTCTTGAGACAACCAAAAGAAATCACAAGGGAAATTAGAAAATATCTTGAGATGAGTGAAAATGAAAATACAATATTCCAAAATTATAGAATGCAGCAAAAGCAGTACTAAGAGAAATATATTAGAGCAATAAACACCTTCATTAAAAAGGAAAGGTCCAAAAACTATAACCTAACTATATTTCTCAAAAAACTGGAAGAACAAACTAAACCTAAAGCCAGCAGCAAGACAGAAATAAAAGATTGGAACAGAGAATTTTTTTTAAAAAATAGAGAATTAAAAACCAATAGAGAAAAATCAACACAATTGAAAGTTGATTCCAAAACTGACAAATCTTTAGCTAGATTGACAAAGGAAAAAAGAAAGATGACTTTCAATAACTACAGATGACTTAATAACTACAATCAGAAGTGAAAATTGGGAGATTACTACTGATTTTATAAAAATAAAAAGGATTATAAGAGGCTACTGTGAATTTTTGCATGCTAACAAATGCCAACCTAGAAAAACAGACAGATTCTTAGAAACACACAAACTACCAAAACTGAATCCAAACAATTTTGAAAATTTGAGTTCACCTATAACAAGTAAGGAGATTAAATCAGTAATCAAAGAATTCCTAAAAAAGACAAGTTCAGGACTGGATGGATTCATGGGTCAATTCCACCAAATATTTAAAAAATTAACACCAATCCATTTTAAACTCTTCCGAAAAAAATTAAGAGATGGGAAACTTTTATGAAGCCATTATTAAACTGATAGTAAAGCTGGTGTAAGACACTGCAAGTAAACCACAGGCCAATAGTCTCTAATAAATATATAATGAGGGGAGGGTCTGCCCAGATCACTGGGTGGAGAGGAGTGGGGAGCCCAGCAGCAGTGCCAGAGGCTGCACCTCTCCTAGAGATGGGGGAGGGGCTGGGAAGCCTGGAGGACTGTGCAGGAGCAATTGCCCCAGCAACAGGGCAGCCTGGCCTGGAGGAGGGAAAACCCCCCTACGTGCTTCTACCACACAGAAGACTTTGGGCCAGACTATATAAAGTGGAGACCATGGAAATGCTACTCTCTTTGTTCTCTCTTTCCAGGCCTCTGGGGACTGCAGTTCCTGGGCCAGAAGCCCTGGGAAACTGCATGATGTGGGAAGTTCCTGGTTGCACATCCCTGGGTGCTAAGCTGCAGGTGCCTGGCCAGCAATCCAGGAGCACAGCAGGAACTGGGATGGTAGGGCAGAGTGGGAGTAAGCCTGGGCCCGTGTGTCCTGGAAGCTGGGTGGCCAGGTAACAAGCACCATGCTTTGCTGTATGCCTTGCCCCACACCAGCACAACAGCGACACCAGGGGCTGGGGCTGTACAGGTGTGGCTCAGCCAGGCACACAGATGCACTGGAGGGCAGTGGCTGGAGAAAGAGGCCAGCAAACTGTGAGTAGGACACCTGGAGTACAAACTCCAAAAGATGCCTGAAGCCAGACAGTGACTGCAAACCAGCTAGCCCAACTGCATCTCTTAAAGCATGGTACTTCTGGGTAGGAGAAGAGGTTTCTGGCATAACCTTGAACTGAGCTGGCAGAGGATGGCCACGTGATTTTCTTTGAGTGTCTTTAGGAAACAGGCTTTGAGGCAGAAACCTGCCATTATTTCAAACTGTATAGCCTTTGAATAAAAGACTCATTTCCCTTTCCACTGAACACTGCCTCCAGAGTTTTTGCCTGTTGGTACGACTGGTAGGACCCCATTTCTTGTTTGGTTACAAATACAGATTTAAAATTCCTGAAAACATACTTGCAAACTGAATTCAGCAGCAAGTTAAAAGGATTACACACCACAACCAAGTGGGACTTACCCCAAGATGCATGGGCAGTTAAACATATGAAAACTAATCAATGTGATACACCACTTTGAGAACAAACAAAGAAAAAATACACATGATCATTTCAACTAATGCATAAAAAGCATTTGATAAAATCTAGCACACATTTCTGAGAAAAATACACTTTAAACTAGGAATAAAAGGAACCTTTCCCAAGATGATATAGTTCACATACGATAAACTCAGTTAACATCCTACTCAATAGTGATGACTGAAAGCTTATCTGCTAAGATAACCACTTCTATTAATCATAGTCTTGGAAGTTCTAGTCAGAGTAATTAGGCAAGAAAAAGAAGTTAAAGGCATCCAAATTGGGAAGGAAGAAAAAAATTGTCTCTATTTGGAGATGGCATGATTTTATATGTAGGAAACACTAAATAATCCACCAAATCCCTGTTATTGCTAATAAATCTATTCGGCAAAATTTGAGGATACACAATCAGCATACAAAAATCAGTTGCATTTCTATGCACTAGCAATGAATAATCTAAAAGGAAATTAAGAAAACAATTCCATGCATGATATCATTTGTGTTTATTTTTATTTTTTAAACTTTTTTATTGTTTTCAAGTATAGTTGTCTCCATTTCCCCCCACCACCACAGGCATCCCCACTCCCTACCCTTGATATTACCCCCCTTTGGTTTTGTCCATGTGTCCTTTATAGATGTTCCTATAAACTCTTCCCCTTTTTCTATGATAACATTTTTAAAAACACCCACAATGTGATACCATTTCATACCCACTAAGAATGGCCATTATCAAAAAAGGGGGATAATAATTGTTGGTGAGTATGTGGAATTATAGGAATCCTCATGCATTGATGGCTAGAATGTAAAATTGTTCAGTCACTACTGAAAACAACTTGGTGGTTTTTCAGAAATTAAACTCAGAATTACCATATAAGCCCACAATTCCATCTGTAGCATATTACAAAATAGAAGTGAAAACAGTCTCAAACAGATACTTGTACACAAATGTTTGCAGTATCATTATTCACTACTCAGTAGGTGGAAATAACACATTTGTCTATCAATATATAAATTAATAAAATATGGTACGTACATACAAAGAAATATTATTAAGTCAAAAAATGAAGTTTTGATACATGCTAGATCATCCATGAACCATGAAATATAGACCCAAAAGGACAAATATTGTATGAATCCACTTATCCATGGTATGTAGAAGAGATGAATTCTTAAAGACAGTAGAACAGAGGTTAACAGGGCCTGGGGGCAGAGGAGAATGGGGAGGTACTGCTAAAGAAGTATATTTTTTCTGTTTGGGATGATGAAAAAGTCTGAAAATGGTGATGGTTCAACAACAATGTAAATGTACTTCATGCCAATTGATCATACACCTAAAAATAAATACATGGTAAATTTTATGTTATAGATTTTCCACATTAAAGAAATTGAATAAACAACATACAACATAAGTCCTGGAGGGAAAGAGTGGTATCATGTTCTACTCTAAGTGGGTTTTTGTTCTTTCCATTTATTTTTTCTCTCATCCCACTCAATTTCCCATTCCCATTAACCTTTAGACCTACAGTGGAACCCACTGTGTAATCAGACTAAAGATTTAAAATATCATATCCTCTCACTTTAAAGAAATACTGATATTCATATAACAAACCTATAATCAGATGAAATTAAAAACATACATTATTTTGTTTTACTAATATCATTATATTTTATAGAAAAAAATTGAAGTAAATACCAAGGTTTCATTTCCAGAATATTTTGGATGTATGTAAATTATCCAATTGTTTTGTAAATTTTTTTCTATTAATGGGATGTTTCCTGAGGAATGTTATTCACAAAAATAACTAATCAGTTTGGTAACTTGCATAATTTTTATTACTGGGAAACTAAATTAGAATGATGAAGAACATTTTTAAAGTACAAAAATATATCAATTCCACATATTTGAGATGGAAACCATCTAAATTTTAAGTGTTTTTTTCTTTTTTGTTGTTTTTTCATTGTTGTTCAAGTACAGTTCTCTCCATTTTCCTGCCATCACATCCCCCCCATCCACCCCCACCTCCCACCCTTAATCTTACCCCACTTTGGCTTTGTCTGTGTGACCTTTATACATGTTCCTGACAACCCTTTCCCCTTTCCCTCCTATTATCTCCCCCCTCACTCTGGTTACTGTCAGTTTGTCCTTTATTTCAATGTCTCTGGTTCTATTTTGCTTGCTTGTTTGTTTTGTTGATTAGGTTCTAATCAATTTTAACTTTTAACTGTGAATAAAAAGTATCAGAGAACGAATCAAGCTTAAAATAGAATTTTAGGTCACAATGTGAAATGTGTTATTTTGTTTCTCTTCCACCTGCAGGTAACCTGTTAACTCTTCTTCAGGATGTAATAATCTCCATAGTAGGTGACATATCTTTTCTTTCACTGTTCAGCTATATGAAATATTTAACACATTCAGTGGGATTTGATGTATTCTGATCTGGACACCATTTTATGACTGAGTTACAAGTTTAAGTGCCAGTGCTTAGTAGTTTCTATTTGCAAATAAGGTTAGGAATAAAAGTCATTCTCTCACACATGTATCAGAGAATGACTACTTATACCACCTATTGCTTAGTGAGCTAGCTATGTCTAATCCCATGTTGCAAGTGGTCATCACAGCCAATGCTTAAATATACCTACTTTTTACATAGATACATACTAAACTTCATAAACAAAGATGTGGTATAAGATGGGACATTGATGTTTACATGCGCATAAGTTTCTGAATAAAGGAGGAAGGAGGTTAAGAGGACAAAGGAGAGACATAGAGCTACTTATCTCCCTCTACTCTCCTTCAGCTACAAATCGAAAGTATGTCAAGGGAAGAAAATGTAAAAAATGTAGGTATCCAAGGCACAGTTTGAGACTAACGTGGGCAGTCTAAGGAATCCACCAGAAGGCTATTTGTATGGTGGACTAAGGGGCCTCCTGGAAGAGAAATCTCCTGCGTAACAAAAGGGCAGCGTGTATCAGAGGATCAGGCTGTGTCCATCAAACAAAGCTTGCATTTTGGAAAGGACTGGGGTGATTTCTGAGTACCACGTATTTATTTCATGGACGTGTCTCCAGGCCTGGTCTACCCACATAGTCATGTATCTGGGTGCTGTGGAAAGGAAAGCAATGTGATAAGCACTGCTTGGGTACAATCTAATCAAGTATGTTTAAAAAGGAGAAAAGGGAAGAAACATGTCTCTACACTTTGCCACAGAACAGCCCATACCAACTGCAGCTAGAGGGATTCAGTACACACCAGCTGTGCCCAACGGGACTCTCCTCCCCTATCCCCACACTTGTCTCTCGGAGAGGGTTCAAAACAGAAAATGAAGAAAATCACCCCACAGCTACTACAGGGAATCCAACACAAATCGTGGGATGTGTAAATTATTACCTGAAACACCCAGAAACATCTAATCTAGGGACTTTAAAAAAGAGACAAATTTCTGCAAGAGCAAGAAAAACAGCTTTTGACTTAAGTTACCTTCTTGATAACTACCATTGCATATGTACATATATTCTCTAAATAATTTGCAAAGATGAGTTCAGACACCTTCTACACTGCAAGGGAAAAGCTGTTCATAATAGCAGAACCTAGAACTGGTAATTTTTGAAATACAACTTAGATTCTAACAAACTGGGACCTGATAGACAAATATGCCCTTCCATTTCTCCCTCCCACTACTCTTGATTACTACTGAGCAGTTTCTTTCAAATATATCAAGATCTGTGTTTTAAAGATCAATTCTGGATCAGTATGAAATTTTCATCCTTGAAAATGTCAATGAACTGAAATTCACAAAGAAAACAACAAAGAGGAAAGCAATAACTACGTTACCAAATGAGCACATTTTTCTTCATTTTATGCATCATAGATTCACTTTCTGAACACTACTGTCCCTGCTATCTAAAGGAATCTCTCCTAACAGATCATGGGCTTTTAACTACTTTCTACATTTCTGCAATTACTCTATAATACTTCCAAAAGTTTATTTCCTTTAAATGTTAATTGCACCGCTAAAGGTTAGTTAAGTGAAAGTATTGAACCATAATGCCCTTTCCTTCTTGCCAAAACATAACCTTTACTTTTTGTGTTATATCTCATTAAGTCATTCGCGTAGCAGGAGAGCAGAGTTAGGTTCACGGTGATCATTCCCTACATATATGGATAGGGGTCAATATTTCTTTTCAAATTTTATTATTTTTATTTTTAATTACTTCTTTAAGATGTTGTATTTATTTTATTTTTTATTTAATCTTTCTTGTATTTTTCCACTACCATGTAGTCCCCTTTAACCCCCACCCCCTGAAATCACCACACTGCAGTCCATGTCCATGGGTCCTTTTTCCTTTTTGCTCCATCCCTCCGCCCCTAACCTCCCCCCACCCCAGATTATTTATTCTTTTAAAAATACATTATAGCATACATACAAAATTATATATAATATATATGCATATAACAATATGCTTTTATTTTTAATACTCACTTGAAGGTATGTTTTTATTGATTTTAGAGAGAGAGGAAGGGAGAGAGAAACATTGATGTGAGAGACACCAATTGGTTCCCTCCTGTATGTGCCCTGACCAGGGATCAAGCCCCCAACTTAAGTATGTTCCCTGACTGGGGATTGAACCTGCAACCTTTTGGTGTATGAGATGATGCTCTAACCAACTTAACCACCTGGCCATGACTAAAACAGGATGATTTTTAATGTTGACATATTTTTTTCTGAAAATCCAGATAAGAAATATTTATCCAAAGTCTTGGCTAAATCCCTGTGATCTTAGCAGAAACCTTCCCCATTTCACTTGGTCAAAAACTCAAACCCTTAACTATTATATGTTCTTCAACACTTTTAAGGCATATTTCTTAAATTAAGTGTGTGTACTTAATGTTCTGATATCACATTCATATGTTCCTGTTCTTTGCTTTGAGTTAAATGGAAAAAAAACTTTGATGCTACATCTAGTTCTATACCTATTTTGTGTTTCATCCATCCACTCAGCTAATATATACTGGCTGCCAACTATGTGATTATCACCATGGTAAGCACTGGAGAGCTGACCTTCACAAAGATTATAGGTACAAAGGGCCATGCATACACTTGCGTACAACATGGAAACCATAATCAACATATGACTGGCAGTCATTTGAGTTGTGGTTTATCCAAAATGCATTTCTTGTCAGGTGGTCATGCTATAATTCTCTCCTTCTGGTTTGAAATTCCTAACATTTTTGTAACTCTTAAAATAGACTCCCTGAGCTCAGTAGAGTCTATTAAAATGCTGCTTAGCTGGACAAAAATTCAGGGGGAGATTTTCTAGCCCTCTTCAGGGAGCCTCTCTTTTCAAAAAAATGTTACTTGACAAAAGGACATACAAGCATTGAAAACCTGATGAGAAAATTTGACCTTGGAATATAACCACCATATGTTTGTTACAAAGAAGCAGCCTTGAGAAAACTTTCCTACCTATTTAATCTTCGACTTGGCTCAGGAAGAAAAATTTTTCTAAAGAAATTACACTAAATTCTGAGACTTAATATTAACTAACTCAGTTCCCTAGAAGGTTCACTGACTCTTCCAGGATCAGTATCAACTCCGTGCCAATAATGCCAAATGAACAGCTCCAGCCCTCACTACTCTTACCCATCTTCAACTTCCACGTTTCTACATGAAAGTCCCACCCAGATGCCCCATCAGTTACTCAAATTAACAAATCTAAAGAAGAATCCATCCTCACTCTGACCCCCTCTTACCAGTTTCTCTGAATGACTCCATTCTTCCAATAAGACTGGAACCCTATCCATCTTCTAAGCTTTTAAACTGGCAATGAGCACTCAGTCACAAGTTCTGATGGATCCTCTCAGCAAAATCTCTTTTGGGTTTAACCCTTCATTGACATTCTATAGCCAAAAATCTGGGCTATGGAAATCACATGGTATCAAAACATTTCTTAATATAAATTCAATTAAATTATCCAAAGTGTTCTAGTTCTGTACTACACTAATGGAATTCACAGACACATTTGCAAATTCTTTAATTATAAAAGGAAGAAAAATGTGACTACTTTGTACATAAAAAATTTGACTACCATTAAAGTCATGATTCTATTTGCAGAAGAAATGTACTGTTTACTAAAATAATTTATATGATTCACACTCAATCTAAAAATAATTGCTGAAAGTATTCCTTTGATGCTAATTTAGTTTCTTTTTTTTGCCCTACTTTACACTCAAAAATAAAAATCAGAAATCATATTAAAACTTAAAGGTGATTGTAAGAATTAAAAAATATATGTGCAGAATGAATGACTCACTATGAACACTGAATAGCATATTGTGTGTATGCCCATGTCTAAATATAATACACTCTTCCTAAGTGTAAATGGTATCCATGTTATTAATATTCTTTATAAATTATATATTGTTCATGTGTTTAAATTAACATATTTCAAATAAAACCTAAAATATATTTCATTACAAGAGGCCAAATTGATATTCTCACATATAGGTATACAATATATTGTTTATGTTATATGCTACTTTCTTTCAAACTGCCACAAACAAATGCAAAGATGCATTACCATAAAGTATTATATATAGATGTTTCCAAAGCTGAATCCTAACTTCACAGTCAAGACACTTATCTAGGGTACCTATAGAGATATTTTTTTAGTTTTCTTTTTTTTAATTTTAATTGTTGTTCAAGTACAGTTTTCTGCTTTTTACTTCCATCCCAGCCCACCCCCCAGCCCTCCCCACCTTCCTCCTATAGGGTAACTAGAGAGTTTGAAGAGCACAGCTAACTTTAAGTGGACTACTGCAAAAGACAATCTGGAAATTTCACCCAAGTATAGAGGGGTGTATGCTAACAGTATACCCAATCATTTCTGCTTGAAGAAGTCATTATTTCTCTTCCATGAGTTTTGTTTAGGTATATGAAATGATACAATTCCATGCAGGCTATGAAAACTAGCATACTAACAGAAGGTTCATGTAATTAAAAGAAATATGCTACATCAGAATGCCACACTGCAGATTCAAAGGTAGAGACACTTCCTGGTCTAGAAAAACAATCCACACACAAACACATACGATGGCTTCTATTTCTGAGATCATTATAGTACCAATAAATCATATCAATTAGTTCAAATGGTTTGTACTAGAAACTGTCATACATGATTGACTATTATTAAGTATTCTTTATATTTGGTAATAAAAAACAAACATAAATTATACAGTTATCCTGTACATTAAAGAATCAGAAAGTCAATATGAATTTTCATAATACACTGGACATTTTGACACATCATGTATCCATGTCAAGCTGACAACATGTTTTTAAACTAAGTAGCAACAAAACTTAGCATCTGTGAAAATTAAAATATGCTGATGTGAACATGGTGGCAGACTAGGAATGTCAAACATGTTTCTCCTAACTTCCCAATAAAAGAGTCATTGAGAGATACTTTAGAAAAGACTTATTTTTCTAGATGAGTAGATACCCCAGTCAATTGCGTAGTCATATTGAGTATAGACTGTCAATTTACAGAGCACATAAAACTCTTCCAAAATACCTTTACATGAAAAGATAGCTGCCAAGAAATTAAGAAAAACTTAATTTCCCTCAAGTAAAAAAAAAAATAACACTAATTAGTCTAGAGATATAACTAAATGCTGAAGGCCAAGACTGTAGTAGGAACACCTACCAATTTCTACCTCTATTGGTCTACAGTTTATAGCATTAATAGGTCTCAAACATAAAATGGTACATAAAGCGTAGACTTTTCACAAGATGAGAGGACAAATTTAGTTCATTATATAAATCTAAACCCCCAAAAGATAATATCCTCTGTTAATGGCTTACCCTGAAGAAAAAACAAAGCCTACCGACAGAGAAAAATAGTACTGCATCTTGTCTCCTTTTGCCTTGACTCTGGGATTGAGGATAAGGCTTGCCTTCTCCTCTGAAATCCTGTAACTGCAAGACAGCCTCTACATGAGTTTTTGGCCAGAATTTAAACTACCCAGTTGTAAAAAATCATGCTGACACTTTAAAGTGATTATTCTTTGGTAGTGCTCCCAGGCACCTGGCAGTAATTCATACAAATTTCCAAGACGGAAAGTACCTTTAAACTTCAGTTTTAAAGTATTTTCACAGGTAAATATTCAGTACTCATTAGTTTACAATAAAAAATACAGATAACACAGGAAGAAGCAAACATTAGTAAGATTTGGCAAAAACAAACAACAGAATTAGGCCTATAAAGACATAAAATATATGCCCTGGCTGATGTGGCTCAGTGCATCAGCATCATTCTGTGAACCAAAGATTCTCCAGTTTGATTGATTCCCAGTCAGGGCACATGCCTGGGTCGCAGGCTGGGTCCCCGGTGGGGGGTACATAAGACGTAACCACACGTTGATGTTTCTCTCCCTCTCTTTCTCCCCAGGACTAATACTGATTTCTTGTGTTGGGCCAGTTGGGGCCATTTTTCAGCTGGTCATCATCATCAAGATAACGACGCCTCACACTTGCAATGTCTAGACACACTCTTCAGTGTATTTTTCCTCCACAGGCTCAGTAATAACCCCCAAGGCTTGAACTCATCTATTTCAGACTATTTTTTAAAAGGAAAAATAATTGTTGTCATTTTGTGGACCCTCTCCAAATATCCCATAAAGAATTGTCAATTGAGTTTAAACAGAATGAGGCAAAAGACAATCAAATGATCCTGGACAAATCTTATGCTTACGTATGCATTTACACCATAAAGTAAGAGGAGTTAGTCAAACAAAAATTGAATAAATCCTATAACAAATCACAAATTTTGTTTGAAATATTTTCCCCTCAAAGCAGTATTCAAATTATCTATGAAAATAGCCTATAAAGTACATTTGGCCTGGGGCATTGAGTTTCAAACAGATTTAAAGCCACAATAGTCTTCCCTGCAATCCTCAAAAATTTATTGTTTTTCTAATTAGTGACAAGTGGTAATGTTTTTTTATAAACATTCATTGAGAAAATTTTACCACTATTCTACCTTCAAATAAAAGCAATGAATTACATTATATGTAGACAGGATGTGAAATATACAACAATGCTATCTTCCAAAAAGATGAAATGAGTATTTATTATCATATAGAAGGCAGTATATCAATATTGGGTGACCAAATACATCTGTTACCCCATGACTTCGTTTTGGCTGGTTAGGTGGAGTGTACCACTTTGGGGAAGCTGGGCTTCATTTCAGATGCAGTCCCACTCTAACCAGTCACTCCTATGTGGCTAATGACTCCATCATCAACTAATTACGCATCCTTTCAAGACTGGCCCTTTTCATGACACTTGACCTGTTTGTCCTTCCGAGGAGATCTGCACATAAGAGCATAGGAAGGGAGTCCTTATATTCAGGATGTAAGGAAGATATCTGGTAAACATTCCGAAACTCCTGACCAGAGAAGCTGAACCCTTCTTTGTGGTATGTCCCCTGTCCAATGGGGAAGCAGCCTTCACATCATACACATCCCGTGGAGCACCTGCTGCCTTTACAGAAGTTCAGATAACTTTCATGGATTTACAGCAACCAATAACAAAAGCTTCCCTATGTGTGATGCTATTCGTCAGCCACAGAAATTCTCTTCATCTAGAAGTAGCAACAATTTTGTTTTAGGAATTATATACAATGTAAAACTTACATAAACTGGATCTACTAGCTGTCCTCTTGGGCTCTAGTGTGCCTAAAACACTGCTTGCATGAACCTTGGCTAATGGAGACCAATAATCCTGTGCATGAAGCCCAGTCCCCAAAACAGACAGTTCAGGCCCAGAGAAACTGGGCAATTTTCACCTCTCAACAATAAAGAACTTTCAGATCACAGTAATCAATGACAGAAACGTTTAGGGCCGGCAGAAATGCCTACCACTAATCATGACTCCATGTAAGTATTACACTGATGCTGTGTGGAATTGTTGTGCTTATTTTCATAAAGATCTTTAGTTCAATAAAAGAGATTTGGGTTACCTCTCAGAGATCCTTGAGAGAGAACACAGAACCAAACAGTCACAAAGGGGAAATCCATAAACCTGACACTAAGCTTAGCATGGACTGCTCACCCTCTCAAAACAGCCCTACAGAAAGGATCAGTCTAACAACTTCACAACGTGTAACTTAAAGTAGCACCAAGTCACATGATATGATATTTTTCATATAGCTGGAACACTGTATCCTGTATCTGAGTGGTTCTAAACAAACTAAAAAAATGACTAAAACAGGGAATGCTTATATACAGATCAAAATATCAGTCACATATGTAAAGATCATTTTCAAAAACTATTCCAGAAAGCTATGAACAGCATAGTACATATGAACAGATGAAGAATGTAGACAATTATCAGGATGGTAGAGAAAGTAGGGTGCATTTTTAGCACTATTTCAGGGTGGTATAGAAAGTAGTGAGTTTTATGTTTAGAAAGAAATGAAAGACATCTAAGGGATGGAAGGACATGTGCAAAGGCCTGGAGAAAAGCAAAGGCAAGTCAGGTACAGATTATTTAAAATCAAAACTTGGAGAAATTCACGAAACATTTGAAGTTAACAAGAGATCCCCTACAGCATTTGAAATAAGCCAGTCAGAGAAAGACAAATACCATATGATTTCACTCATATGTGGAATCTAACTAACAAATTGAACTAACAAGCAAAACACAGAAAGACTCATAGATAGAGAACAGATGACAGGTAGTGGGGGAGGTGTTAGGGGGTGGAAGGAATGAGCAAAAAACGAAAAACCATGGACATGGACAACAGTGTGGTTATTGCTGGGGGCAGAAGGTATAAGGGGACTCAATGGTAATGGAAAAATATAATAAAGATTGTATATTAAATAAACTGAAAATAAAAAATATAAATCAAAAACATATGGCAATCACTGCTATTGCTCCTTTATGGAAGAAAATAAATTAATGGAGGATAAAGAAAACCTAGTTGAATCCAGTGAGGTGCACTGGATTGGAGGCAGTCTAGAGATGAAAAGACCAACTAGCAAACAATAGTTCAAGAGTAGTAAACAATATAGAGCAGTAGTAGAAGTACTGAAGTGATGAGAGATTAAATCTAGCCCTGAGTGAATGGGAGGTTAAGAGTGGATAAATCTTCAGTGAAAAGATCAGTAAGAATGCATGATGAACTGGATGAGTCTCAGGCAGGGTCAAAGAAGAGAGAAGGAATGAAAAGAACTTTAGGATATAAGGAAGGCATGTCTTTATTTAGGGGAAGAAACAAGCATATGAGTTCTCTTCGGGACACTCTTTCAAGTGATGGTTGAATGTTCGAGTGGAGAGTTAATTTATCTTTTATTAAACAACTAGAGAAGGTGAGAGGTTAGGGCTAAGTAGATCTCCAAGGGACTCATCAATATTTGTGTTCTATTTGCTTAGCATTTTATAGTTTGCAAGTGATTTCTAAAATGCTCATATTTAATTTTTATAACAGCAAGTACACACCCCAGTTTAATAGGCAAGAAATTTAATGCTAAGATGAGTGATTTCCCAAGACTGCACAGGGTATAAGAAACTGAAACCAAAACACAATGCTTTTATCACCCCTACACTGACAGCAGTATTGTAAGAATAAATCACTGAAGAGTAAAAACTCCGAAGAGATAGTGTAGCAATTAGTCATAACCACTCAAGGAAGAATAGCAGACACCTTATTTGCTTTTCCTGAGAAGCAATTAATTTTTCAAATCTGTTCAGCTATGTACATCTTAAAATATAAAATGAAGGCTAAAATATATCCTCTTATTTTTCTGACAAAGCTGAAAGTCTTGATTTCATTAATAAGGGCTGATCACTCTCTATCCTTCATATTGGATAAAATAAATGATGACTATATTAGTATTTGAACTACACTTTCATTTTGCTAAAATGCTGTTTATTAATACACAAATAGAATCCAATGTTCCTTATATTGCATTAAATAAAAGTAAGTCTATTTCTTGGCACCAGTTATATATTTCACAGCACAAATGGTAGTGAATGTCAATGAAGACATTTATAATGTCTTCTAATACTGGAAGAAGATACTTTAAAAGGATAATTTAATTTCTGCTCTAACTTCTGATGATGGACATTTCACAAACTGTTTAATTAGTAAACGTTTTGTGGTCACTTTTTATTCCTGTCTAACAGGAAACTCCAGAATCTATTCACCCATCTGCACACCACAGGAGGGAAAAGTACAGGTCAAACAACAGGGATAAAAAAAGAAATCGATGAACTGGGCTTGATATGAACTGATTTGTGATCCCATATTGGCTTTGTGATATAATTCTTTTTAAGCCTCAGTTTCTCCTTCCACGAAATAAAGGAAATGAATAAGATAATTATAAATTTAAGCCCTGGCTGGCATAGCTCAGTGGATTGAGTGTGGGCTGCATATCAAAGCATCGCAGGTTCAATTTCCAGTCAGGGTACATGCCTGGGTTGCGAGAGGCAACCACACATTGATGTTTCTCTCTCTCTCCTTCTCCCTCCCTTCCCCTCTCTAAAAATGAATAAATAAAATCTTAAAAAAAGATAACTATAAATTTTATTTTAGCCTTAACTTTTGAGGGTCTCTAATTGCATAATCAGGATACAAGGACCAAATTAAATTTGAGTACAAATGAGCAGTTTGGAAAAGAATGGTCACACCTTAGTGAGTACCTCATAGAAGACATGTTTCCACAATTGAAAGAGAAGGAAAAAAGATCTTTTAAGTATTACACCATGAATCATATCTGCTTTCATCCATATGCTTTCTTACCATTCCTAAGAGGTCATCTTGCTTGTAAATCCTTCATGCAAAGCCAAATGTCTGCAGGTTTCACCCATCTCACAAGTGTCCCCACACCTTGCTGTCACAGAGCAGCCCCACCTTCCTTTTCTGACCAACAAAAACAGTCCTGCAGCCACATTTCACACGGTTACCTAAGCTTATTAGCCCATAAATATTGATTATATGTTGTGATTCTTTATTAGAACAAATATGCAATGTAGATATTATACCATAACTAATTATTCAGAATGGATCACACCATTTCTAATTAACTCTTTAATATGACAAATTCTTCTACCACCAAACCTTTAGACAAAGTCATGCCCAATTCCCAGTACTTTGGTTTGTACAAAATACTGTTTACTAATACTCAAACTAAAATATCAACTTCATTCATAATAGATGTTAATAATTTTATAAATCCATTTCATATATGTTGTCATATATACTAAATGATCTAAATACAAAATATGTGACTCTAAATATTACCCAACATACTAAAGTAAAACAATCCTAAACAAACAAAATGCAAATATAAAAATGTCAGGTACTTATCTGAAACATTTTGAGATCATTTGCTCTAAGGACCTCAAATTATGATACCCTCATCTCATACTTAGTAACAGTATAAACACTGAAAGGTAAATCTTAAAAATACTAAAAAGAAGACATGAGTAACATAAAATATACATTCAACAACACATTACAATCGCAGAAAACAATTGGTAGATAACATTCTGTTTCACTTATTCAAGTGGAATATTAAAAACCTACAAATGAGCATGGCCATGTTCCAATAAAAGTCTATTTACTCATGGACAAAAAAAATCCTATGAAATACTTTAAAAATATTAATAAGTTGTGGTAACATTGGGGAGACTTCGTTCTCACCTATCAAGGTCCTCCAAAGTTAGCTCCACTGACTATATCTATTGTAATTTAAGTATATATGTCCACTGAAAAGACTATATATTTCCCTTTGGCAAGTAAATAAGCAGAAATACAAAATAAGGGATGCAATATAACATACCAAAGAGGCAGAAGTGAGGTTTCTGAATTATCCTCTCAAAAACAGTAGACAATTCCTAGGCTCTTCTACTATTCTTTGTCCCTATTTGATTATCTCTACTTCCAGAGTTCCAGACAGTATAGAGAAAGTAAGGAGCCCCAGGAGAATTATCACCTGCTGATAATGCTTCCATTAATATAGAAAACTGAGGGCTGACTAGTCAACTAAAAGTTTCAAAGAAAATATTTGAAAAATACCAAACCTAACTGAACTGATCCCACTCAGTCCAACCAAAACACATTTGTTTTATACTTGCCACGTGACCAACACTGTGCTAGAGGGAATTTCACATGTTATTTGATTTAATCTCTACCAAAAAAAACCTCATCAGCTATGTGGACGATAAATTCAATGGGCCTGGAGAGGTTAGGTAACTTTCTCAGGTTCACAAGGTTGGTAAGTGGCAGAGTTAGAGGTCAAACCCAGCTTTCTGAGTCCAAACTGAAAGATATCAATATATTATTTGACCTAAGTGGCATATTAAAATAATAAACACAAGGCTTTCAAAATGATATAAAGTGAACTGTTCAACACTATTAAGTTGATAATGTAAAAAAAAAAACCTATGATGTGATAAGGAAAAAAGTCAATTCACACTAATATGACTGCCTATATTCACAACTGAAAAATAATTATGGTGTATACTTTCAATAATGCTTGACTAGGGGTATTTGCAATTTCAACTTACATACTTTATATTTCTGGGAAAGAGATTTTTTAAACAGATGGAATCAAGTTTTGTTTTCTTTTTCCCTAGATAAATCAAATGTACAACATGTCCATGAAGTTTCTAACTCAGAAAATAAAAGCAAATGATTGGAACCTTATTAAATTCTGAAAATTTAGTACTTCTATACTTATAGCTCACAAATAAAAGTAATTCTTAAGTCAGTGATTCTCAATCAGGGACACTTTTGCCTGCTAGGGGATATCTGTCAATGTCTGAAGGCATTTTCCTTGTGGGAGAGGCCCAGGATACTCCTAAACATCCTACAAAGAACAGGACAGCACTCCAGAAAAAAATAATTATTGGGCCCAAAATGCCAATACTGTCAAAGCTAAGGAACCCTACCTTCAGCATATGCCTTTGGTACTTGAAAAAAAGTTAAAACTTATACACTGTGTAATACTTAAGACATAGAAAACTGTATACATAAGACAATGACTCTATATGCCTACTTCTGAGCTTATTAATAAAAAGCATTCAATCTCTCTTGTGTATTCCTTCCTGACTAGTCAAAATATCCATCATGTTATATCAATATTATACTGTGTTAAAGGATGCCATAGCATGCTAACTATAGTATTTTGTTAAATTATACTATAAGTATCATATGACTGTAATAGATTTGATGACTCAGTGCATTTCTATAATAGTTTACACAGGAGATGGAAAATTAGGGTAGAAGTTTGCAGAAACCATATGGTAAGTCAATACTTATTCCTTGTATCTAGAAAGGAATGTTTTGAGTACTTTATTCCCTGACTACACATTACAGAGGAAGTGGTTTTATACTTATAATGTATTACAAAGGACTCATTTATTAAATATATGACTAGCCAATGATCTTCAGATTCAAAGCATATCTATATAATACAAAAAAAAAGTGTAGAAAAAAAGTGTTGTCGTTCTCCATTGTCACTTTGTTTCATCAAGGGCATTAGAGGTAGACACTCTGCCCTCCATTTCTCTTGAGCCCAGGGACTTCTGCATTTTGTCCAAAGGTACCCACACAGCTACAAGTTACAGAAGAACTTTGGTCTAACCTTACTTCTCATTTCTTAGTTCAGGGTTCTGGAAGTCTATGTGAGGAAAATGAGGGCATTTTCAAAGTTCTATAATCACAAAGGAATCCCTGGTGTACCACAAACATCACCTCACTTCAACAGACTCAAGGAATCTATATAGTGTGAAAGAACCAGAATTTTAATGAAGTACTACCACAGCTTAAAGTCTATAAGGCAGTATAAAGTATGGTCTTTTGATGCCATATGTTGCTCAACTACTAATAAGACCTATATTTTCTTCAAAGTGTAAGGGAAATCTTTTGCATTTTTAAAATGTTTCATAATCTAACTAGTACAAGAAAAGGAATTGCTTAAAGCTACCATTTCTGCCTTTGTTAAACAAGTGGTATCATGCATGGACAATACCACAACCGGTGATGGTGATAAATAAAATACCAGTATTAATCAACAAAAGGCCTAGAGGGGACAAAAATAAACAGTTATCACATTTGTGTGAAATAGGTCTGATATAAAAGATAGACAGAAAGTAGCAAACAAGGGCTAAAGAAAGCTTCATTGAGAAAGGTAACAGAAAAATAAAATCATTCAACTAACCAGTTAGAAGCAAAAGATGAAAAAGAACAGCAGCACATGGATGAAAGTAATTTTAGATGGCAATAAGCATGCCACAAAATAATTATTAATTCCACCATGATGAGAAATAGGAAAGAAATGTTTTATGATTGTTGCTGTCATTGCTAATGTTTCATGTTCCCTACACAGTTATGAAAATGAGTGTGGTGAATATGAGTTGTTATTTAACAGAAAAATGTTTCCAAATTCTACAATAATAATGCCATTATAGCCTTAATTGATATACTTAGTGCATGAACACATGCAGACTCACAGCCTGCATAAAATACAGATGGTCGATAGCCACATAAATAGATCAATGATTACAAAGATGGATTGAGGAGACAAAAACAAGCCGTGCTATTACACATGCATGAGCATCCTGACTACAAGAATAGTTATAATCTGGAACGGGTTAATTGAGGGATGTTGTAGAATGTTTTTTCCTTGCAGAATCAATACATAGCCATCTATCTTTGATGAATTAGGAGTAGCCTTGTCTGGAATCAAAGGAATGGATTTGATGGCCTTTATTTCACTCTCATCATTTTGGCAGAACCTATAAGTTATAGAAATCATACAATCTATTTTGAGATGTAAGATAACATGTGAAAAAACATAATCTTGTGACTACTGGCAGACCCCACACATTGGATCCTGTGCTAGATAACTTGAAAGGGTTTGAAAAAAGTAATAGTGCCACTGGAAGTGGAAATTAAACTGGAGGATGGGGTGGGAGCACAAGCTGGACAACTCCCACACATGTATTACAGAAAGACAACCATGGAGCTATTTCTGTAGTTTCCAGTCAAGGAAGAAACTCCCTAGAGCTGTATTTCACCAAAGGGTTATTATTAAGAAAAATTAGTATCCTTTATAAAAAATAGTTAAAATGAAAGAAAGGGAAGTTAACAAAAAAAGAGGAATGAGAGGAAAAGAGAGAAGAAAGAAATAGAGTACACAAGGGGGGGGCAGAAAATAGGACACCAGAGTTACGTGACCAGCAGATATAAATGTTTCCCCTAAAAATAAGGGAGAAAGACACCGAACACAATACATAGAACATTTGCTTAAAGAATACAGGTAGGTGTCTGGTAAACAGTGCGGTTTATTTTAAGAAAGAATTATAAGAAAATAACAACTACTTAAACTAAGTCACTGCAGTTCAGAATATCAAAGGTATCATTTCCCCAGATCTCATTCTCTCTTTTGTCCTTCCTTAAAACTCTAGCCTGTGCTGGCTTTTGTGACACATAGCAACTTCTTTACCCGTTTGTTCTTTCCATGTCTTGGCTATTACAAAAAAATACTGCAATAAACATGGGTATGCAGATAACTCTTTTATATAGTTATTTTAAAATAAAATAAGATATAAATGATAAGATATTCAGATAAATAAGATATTCAAATATAAAGCCAGAAGGTGGATTGGAGGATCATGTGGTAGTTGTATTTTCGTTTTTTGAGAAATCTCCATAGTGTATTCCATAGCAGCTATACCAAATTTCATTTCTACCAATTATACAAGGGTTTCCTTGTCTCCACATCCTTGCCACCATGTACTGCTTGTTGTTTTGATAACAGCCATTCTAACAGGTATAAGATGAAATATCATTGTAGTTTTAATTTGCATTGCCTGATGATTACTGATATTAAGCAAATTTTCATGTATCTGTTGGTAACTGCATATCTTCTTTGATAAAATATCTATTCAAGTTCTTCATCCATGTTTAATCACATTATTTGGTTTTCTGCTCTTGAGTTGTATGAGTTGCTCATATATTTTGGATATTAATCCATTATCAGATGTGTAGTTTGCAAATACTTTCTCCAATACTGTAGGTTGCCTTTCCACTCTGTTGGTTATGTGTTGTGCTGTACTGAAGACTTTTAATTTGATATAGCCCTAATAGTTTCTTTGTATTTTTGTTAATTGTAATTTTGCTGTCATATTCAAAAAATCATGGCCCAGACCTATGTCAAGAAGCTTTTTCCATGTTTCCTTCTAGAAAGTTTAGAGTTTCTGATCTTTTAAATTTTCAATACACTTGTTTTTTTAACTTTCTCTATTACTCTCATCCTTTGTGATTGGAATACTTTTTGCAACAGTATTCTTTGACTACTTTATCATAATCTATTAGAGGAGTTTCTTCTTTCTAGTTACCATAAGGCTTAAAATACATTTAAAATATATTTAATTTTAGCCCTAGCTGCTGTGGATCAGTTGATTGAGTGCCACCTTGTGAACCAAAGGGTTGCCAGTTTCATTTCCAGTCAGGGCACATGCCTGGGTTGCAAGCCAGGTCCCCGGTTTGGGGGACACAAGGGGCAACCACATGTTGATGTTTCTCTCTCTCTCCCTCCTTGCCCCTCTCTAAAAATAAATAAATAAAACATTTAAAGAAATAAACTCTAAAATATATTCTATTTTAAGTTGGTGACTTCAATAGCATACAAAAAACATTATAATTTTACTTCCCCCTCATATTTTAAGGTATTTTGGATTATTGATGTTATAATTTACATCATTTTTATACTATGTACCTAATTATAAGTTATTGCAGTTATAGTTATTTTTAATAGTTTATTTTTAAATTAGAGGTGCAAGTGAATTATGCACCATCATTATAATACTAGTGAATCTGACTGACTATATATTTATCATTTCGAGTGAGTTTTACACATTCATAAGTTGTTATGATTTAAATTAACATCTTTTCATTTTGGCTTGAACAACACGTTTTAGCACTTCTTGTACTGTAGCTCTGTTCCTCTTACCCTTTTAATGTGGTCCTTCTTGGCTTCTCTAGTTTAGGAGCATGCTTTAGAATCAACCTGTGGGTCTGGAATTTTCACAACGGTGTCCTTTCTATGGACAGCAGTGAATGGGAAATGAACTTGGGAATGATTTATGCCCACTATCTTGACTGGGAAACTTTTCTGTACTAGTTTCTAGCCTTTCTGTGTATGCCATAAACCTTTTATACCAGTGTATGGATCCCTTCTCAGAATAAATATATAGGAATGCAAAAGAAACCAATTATATTGAAATATATATCAACACATTCATAAAAATAAATTGTGATACATTTATATGCATCTTGATTAAAGCATTCAAAAATAAGATCAACTGGAAGCTTTAATAACTAGTGTAATTTTTAATTAGTAATAACTGTAAACAATATTTTGAGAACTCTACCATAAATTTACTGTGATATGAAAATATTATTTCTATTAGTGACAAAGGTAAAATACTGTTAATATTTCTTCAGTCTGTTGTCCACATTGTTAGTCAAATGAAATGCCAAATATTAGAAATCAAAGAAAATAAGATGCAGTATTTTTCACATCTAAGTAGGGGCACCTGAATTTTTTGAATTGATCTACAAAGAAATATCTTTGCGAGTTATTCTGCAGTAATATCATCCTGCCTTCTATGTTAATTATCTTTCATCTGCTTATGCTTTGTGAATGTGACCATAAACTCCCTACCAAGATGAATTTCCTCAGCACTTAAGAATCATTTGCCTACACTAATGTTCTAAAATAGAACATACTTTTATTTTTCCCTTAAGACTTGAATTAAAATTTTGAAACACTTAGTTTCATTTCTTTGACAATATTCTATATGTGAGTATTTGCACAAATATTTCATTTTCACCACTGTTATCCTAAAACACTCACTGGTCCTATATTCTGCATCTCAATAGATCAAATTACACTGAAGCAGATTTTCAAAGATGAAATAATGACTCCAAAAATCACCTAAATTTAGTATACATTATTTGGAACTCTTAATTCTATATATTAAAAGCTCTTCAATAATTTGAGGATATGTTTTTTCTGCATGTATTGATATTATCATATCGTTTTTATGCTTATTTTATTTATGTGGTGAATAACATTTATTGATTTGTGAATGTTGTACCAACCTTACATTCCTGGAGTAAATCCTAACTATATGCCAACAAACTGTACAACATGGATGAAATGGATAAATTCCTGGAAACATACAATCTTCTGAAACTAAATCAGGAAGAATCAGAGAATCTGAATAGATAGATAACAACTAGTGAAATTGAAGCAGTAATAAAAAAACTCCCAACGAACAAAAGCCCTGGACCAGATGGCTTCACAGGTAATTTGACCAAACATTCCAAGAAGAACTAACATCTCTTCTTCTCAAACTACTTCAAATAATTCAAGGGGAGGAAATTCAAGGCTCCAGGGATCACTTTTTAAGGTCATCAGTATCCTAATTCCAAAACCAGATAAAGAAACTGCAAAGAAATAAAATTATAGGCCAAAATGCATGGTGAACACAGATGCTAAAGTCTTTAGCACAATATTAGCAAACAGAATACAGCACTGCATCAAAAAGGTCATATACCATGATCACAAGAGATTTATTTCAGGCATGCAAAGTTGGTACAACATTCAGAAATCAATAAGTGTGATTCACCACATAAACAAAATGAAGAATAAAATATTTGATAAAATCCAGTACCCACTTATGATCAAAACTCTCAGCAAAGTGGGAAAAGAGGGAACACACCTAAACATAATAAAGGCCATGTATGACAAACCCACTGCCAGCATCGTACTCAACAGGCAAAAAGTACAAGAGCTCCCCTTAAGATCATGAACAATACAGGAATGTCCACTTTAACCTCTCTTATTCAACATAGTACTGGAAGTCCTAGCCACAGCAATCAAACAAGAAGAAATAAAGTCATCCAAATTGGAAAGGAAGAAGTAAAATCGTCACTATTTTTAGATCACACGATACTGTCCATAGAGAACCCTAGAGACTCCACCAAGAAACTACTAGAACTGATAAATGAATTTGGCAAAGTAGCAGGATACAAGATTAATATTCAGAAATCAGTGCATTTTAAATGCCAATAATGAACTAACAGAAAGGGAAATTAAGAAAACAATCCCATTTGAAATGGCTACAAAAAAATAAAATACATAGGAATAAACCTAATGAAAGATAAAAAATACCTGTACTTGGAAAATTATAAAACACTTGAAGAAAGAAGTTGAAGAAGATAAAAATAATTGGAAGGACATATTGTGTTCATGGATAGGAAAAATTAACATCATTAAAATGTCCATACTACCCAAAGCAATCTATAGATTCAACACAATTCCTATCAAGATTCCAATGATGTATTTCACAGAACCAGAACAAATATTTCAAAATTTTATATGGAACAACAAAATAACCTGCATAGGAACAGAGATACTGAGAAAGAAGAACAAAGTTGAAGGAATCACACTACTTAATATTAAACTATACTACAAGGCCATAGTAATCCAAACAGTATGGGACTGGCATAAAAATAGACACATAAATCAATGAAACAGAATAAGAGGCCCAGAAACAAACCCACTCCTTTATAGTCAATATTTGACAGAGGAAGCAAGCACTAACAATGAGCTAAAGACAGTTTATTCAATAAACAGTGATGGGAAAATTGCACAAATATGTGCAGAAAAATGAAACTAGACCACTTTCTTATACCATAAACAAGTATAAATTCAAATCGATCAAAGACTTAAGTGTTTCACCCAGAAGAATAAAAATCATAGAAGAAAACATAAGCAGCAAAATCTTGCACATTGCTCATAGCAATTTTTTTATTAGCTATATCTCCCCAGGCAAGGGAAACAAAAGAAAAAATAAACAAATGGGACTATATCAAACTAAAAAGTTTTTCATGGCAAGGGAAATCATCAACAAAACAAAAAGACAATGCACAGAATGGGAGAACATATTCGTTGATATATCTGATAAGGGTTCAATATCCAAAATTTATAAACAACTTACAAAACCGAACACTGATAAAACAACCAACCCAATTAAAAAATGGGCAAAGGATCTGAATAGACACTTCTCCAAACAAGACATACACATAGCAAATACATATGAAAAGATGGTTAATGTCACTAATCATCAGATAAATGCAAATTAAAACCACAATGAGATATCATCTGACACCTGCAGAATGGCCAACACCAATCAATCAACAAACAACAAGTGTTGGGCAGGATGTGGAGAAAGAGGAACTCTTTTGCACTGTTGGTGGGAATGCAGATCGGTGTGGCCACTGCAGAAAGCAGTATGGTGATACCTCGAAAATTAAAAATGGATCTGTCTTTTGCCCCTGTGATCCCACTTCTTGGAATATATCTAAAGCAAACCAAAACACAAATTTGAAAGGACATAAGAAGTCCTATGTTCATTGTACCATTTTTTACAATTACCAAGATATGGAAGCAGCCCACGTGTCCATCAGTAGATGAGTGGATAAAACAACTATGGGACTTTTACACACTGGACTACTAGTCAGCTGTAAAAAAGACTTTTGCCTTTTACAACAATATGGATAGACCTGGCAAATATTATGATAATGAAATAAGCCAGTCAGAGAAAGACAAATATCATATGATTTCACTCATATGTGGAATCTAATGAACAAACTGAACTAACAAGCAAAAGAGAGACAGATTCATTGATAGAGAGCAGGCTGAAAACTAAGGGGTGTGGAGGTTAGCGGGTGAAGGAATTGAGCAAAATGGAAAAAGGACTCATGGAC
>CM052552.1:4573142-4605540 GCA_028533065.1 Trachops cirrhosus | reverse complement strand
TCCCCTCTCTCTAAAAATGGATAAATAAAACCTTTATAAATAAAAATAAATAAATAAAGTTGCATTCTCTAAAAAAATGGTAATTTCAGGATAGGATTAGTTTTTAAATGTTTCTATGTGCTGCTGAAAGTAATTTAGGACATTTTGACTTCTTTCCCATATGAACTCAGTTTCTAGCTTAGATTTATATATTTTGAAATAAAGGAGATATTAGTATTTATTAATAACCTGAAAATTTGGGCTTGATCTTGCTGATTTAATTTTTTAATCTCATTTATTGATTTTAGAGAGAGGAAAAGAGTGGGAGAGAGACACAGAGAGGGGGGGAGAGAGAGAGAATCAGTCTGCTGTGCCACTTATTCATACATTCATTGGTTGTTTCTTGTATATGCCCTGATCAGGAATCGAACCCACAACCTTGGTGTGTTCGGGTGGTACTCTAAACATCTGTGATATCCAGTCAGGGCAAATGATGTTTTTTAACTTTTATAGGACATTTATCCTGCTAAATAACTAATACTGGTGTTAATTCAAGTCTCTGGAAAACAATATGTCCTTAATTGTTTTTTGTTGTCCTGTTGTTATGAGGAGACAACCATGCCACATGAGCAACAAGCTATGTTTACACCTGGATGGAGTTTAGCACTGTGATCAAATAGAGTTCACAACAAAGTTAATCTCATGAAAATATTTAATCCTATGCATTATCAATGTGCTACATGGTGATTAGACATAAATGGCAAAATGCTCCTATGAATGGCAAATTGATGCTACTTTTGCACCACTAAAGCAAAAGTTTCTAGGATGGGAGAGAGAAAGAGGACTGGTGATTCTAGTCTTTCTCTTTCCTGACAGTGCAAGCACTCTTTTTGGTGCTGGAAAATAAAACAAGCATTTCAATCCAGGACCTTCCTCCTTACCAGAAGATACTGAGACGTTTGGTTGCTCTAGATAAACGCAGTATTAAGTTCAATAACTCTGGTGAGTTCCTCACCAGTTGTGCCTTGTCTGTATCCAAACAGCACAATGTCAATCATGCATACTGGTAAACTGCATGTCACATTGTGTTCTCCTACCATCATAACGAAGAAAATGAGTTTTGATTGAGGAGGGTAAGAAATGAGAGAAAATTGTAGAGTATCTGGCACTGAGAAGGAAAGCAGGCTGGTGTTGAAGAAGAAAAACAAGAAAAAAAAGAAAACAAGCAGACCTCAAAAAAAAGCAGGCACAAAATTGGTGGGGCAAAGGATTCAACGGGTAAAATACACAGACATGGGGCAAAAAGAAAGAACTAAAGGCTTACAAAAGCGAAGGGAGGTGTAGAAAAGAGGAAGAGACAAGACAGGCCGAGGTCCCTCCATAAACAGGAAACAGGAAGTGCATGGGAGCACAGGGTGACACGCACAAAAGGAGTCTGGCAGAACCTGAACTTTGTGATTTTCCTCCTCTCACAATCCCACAGGACAGCCCAAAATTTGGTATAATAACGTGATTTCACAAGCATTTGTTTTGTCTGCATGTTGGATAAGATTAAACCCACAAATTCGACAATATCGGCTTAATTCATTGCCCTGTCTAAATTTTAAGCAATTCATTCCTCCAAACTGGGCCAGGATTACCCAACTGAAAGACAGAAACAAATATATATTGTTTATGCCAGAAAATAAAGTGAAACATTAAAAAATTCCAGGTAATGCATTTCTATATACATATGTTGAAACCTTGTTGTAGAGGAGTATTCATAGTGAGAATCTTTTTCTTCTTATATTCCCTAGAATTAGAAACATGACTTAAAAAATAGTAGATTTTTTTAATTTTTATTTTAATTTTAGTTCAAAAAAATAATAGATTTTAGTGTTACTGGGAAATAAATACCATAGTAGCAGTCTGCATGTTTGCATTATTCTTTTACCAAAGCATATAAAGAAAAAACTACACAGTTTTAAAGGGTAAAAAAATGACTACATTGAATAATTCTTCAAAATATTGTTCTACTTTACTATAATTTGATTATACATAAAAGACTACAAAGCTTCAATTATTCGGTAGGAGTCAGACATTTGTTTGCCTTTTGTAGTTTAAATTTAAAATATCCAATGGAAAAGAAGGGAGAACTAAATCACATTTAGGTTTCATTCTTTGCTCATTCTGACTATTGCACAAAGAACCGTGGAACTAAGTGGGACCGGACAAATGTGATCGACTTTCCATTTCTGAGTGCTATGTATGGACTTACTAGTTGCACAGAGAAAAATGCTTTCCTAAAAATTTTACCACAAGGGGATTTCTTATCAAAGTGTGACTCTTATTGAGATTAATATAAATGTGTCAGTATAATAAAAAGCCTAAATCAACTCATTAAACCTTTGGAAAGTGAATATCTGTATATTTAAAACATATATATGAGGTAAACCGTAATGCAAGCCTCCACTACAAAATGAAGGAACCGTAATCAATAATATGAAGAGAACCACTTTAAAATAGAGCTAAAGCTGCCATGCCAGAGGAACTGCCTTGCACAACTCATGTCTCAAATCCTCAGGAAGTTTTTGTACAACATGGTAAAAGAAACTTTGGACCAGGCCTAAGAGACCTGTTTGTAAAGCTAACAAGAAAGCAATTATTATGACTATTGGGACGATGACTACTGGATTACTAGTCATTAAAAACATTGTCTATAATTATCACCATGTGGTCATGTTATCTTCACCAATAGAAATTTCTTCCTTCTATTGACGTAATTGTTCCCCTTCCCTTTCTCAAAAACACTCATTACCTTTTGTTTCTAAATCCAAAAAAATTGAGCTTCTGCGTGAATCAGTGTTTCCAGAATAGATATTCTTATTGATCTCAAATAAACACTAGTTTGCCTCTCACTTTGAAAGAACTTTTTTACTTTTAGGCTCACAGAATTTTATACAAACACAGCGGGCTCAAATGACAAATGCTGATTCTCTGACATTCAGACAGTCTGAGGAAGTGATGGCAAAATTATTACAGCATAAACTGCTCCATCTTGGTAAAATCAAAGCAAACTGCATGGCTCCAAAACAAGCAACAACAACCACAAAATAACTATAATAAACATGCCCTTCTATGAAAAATCTCTGCAGTGTTTCCTTCTAGAAATTAAACCAGGCAGGACAAGATATACCAAGATTTCTAATAACATGTTAGATCTTGTATACTGCTTTATTCTAGAAAGCACTTTATTTGGTTTAATCATCACAGGAACCCTGTGATCTCAGATGAGGGTGCACAGGTATAACAAGCTGAAATATTTTGCCCACAGGAGGCAAAATAATAGAATAGAAAGAACAATGGCCCTGGCCAGGGAGTTCAGTTGGTTAGATCATTGTTCTGATACACCAAGCTTGTGAGTTTGATACCCGGTGAGGGCACATACAAGAAGCAACCAATGAATGCATAAATGGGTGGGACAACAAACAGATGTTTCCCCTTCTATCTCTTTCTCTCAACTCAATAAACATTAAAAAAAGAAAAAAGCATTGGTTTTAGAGTCGTGATAGTCCTTGTTCTGAAGCACAGCTCTGCTACCCTGCCACTTACCAGCCATGCGACAACAGGCAATCTCTCTAAGCCTCAGTATCCTTATTCATAAAATGAGGATATTAATACTTATCTCACAAAATTGTTGTAGGATTCAATGAGAGAAAATATATAAAGTGCTTGGCACAATCCCCAGCAGATGTTAAGTGCCTAACAAAGCATAATTTTCCCATTTACCCACTGATCTTGAGCAAGCCATTTAAAGTGTTGGCCTCTCCTCTTTTATATCCATGGAATGATAATAACAATGCCTACTTTACAGAGTCCGTGTGATGATGACATCCAATTTTCTTTTCAGTGAGTAACGGAATGATATGTCTACATATGCATAAACTTAAATTTAAAAAAATACTTATCTAATGAACAGCAGAAATGAAAGTAGAGCCTAAATCTCCTTCCTACATTGAGTCCTCTGACTACCAACACAGCTAGATACTCCTTATTCTACTAACCAAGTACAGAAGAACATTTTCTTACAACTCCATTCAGGAACCTAGAAAGACCCATGAAAATGAATTTTAAAGGGAAAATATAAAATGTACCTGAATTAAGGCCTCACTCAGCATGTCTTCATTGACCTCCAAAATGATGTTTTTGATATCTTCATATGGCATACGATATGATCCAAGGAAGATAGCTAAAATACAAATTAAAGGTCAGTAAAAACAGAAGAGCATCTAAATTTTAACATTCTAATAAATGCCTGATTCTCATTTCATAAAATCAAATTTTGAAACTTCTGTCACTAATATTAATTTATAGAGTTATGAACAAACAAAAGTACTTCCCATTCAATGTACTACACAACTCACTGAGTAAAATGGCCTATTATCACATCCCTTAATATTTATAGCTAACATATATTTATAGATACAAAATAAAGGTCCTACTACATGTTTATGCATTTCAGATTGAGTTGGTACAAAATGATCCATGAAAAGATAGAGATTTGATTTCAAGTTGGCCTTTTAATTCAATGCAGAATTCGATGTGGAGATTGTCAGATGATTCCAACAAAGCACTCCTCCGGAATGACAATAAAGTAACCAAATGCAAGAAAAGCATATCAATCTACTGTGCAGTTCTCATATATAAGAAAAAATTAAAGTGTCTGAATCATCACTGCTTTCTGCATTCCTGCTGACATTCATGTGGTATACTGTTAGTTGCTTTATATGTTGGATCTCAATTTCCCAATGTCTTTATTAAATATATATTCTGTCATATTGAATTAATTAATTAAATTATATCTAAAAAGCTTACACTTAACTCAGAAGGTATTTTTTCCAACAACACATTATAGTTTAACCTCCGTTAAACATACTTTTTAAAGAACATTTTTGTGTTCTTATCATCAGAACCAGAATATATTCCCAAGATTTTTTTTCCCATGAAAAGACCCATATGACTTCACTGACACTTAAAAAAACAAATCCTTACTGTTTATGCACATGATTACCTAGAAATAAACACCAAATGAGATAACCATAATCAAAATTAATAATGTTGACAGATACCAACTAGCAATTAAGATCATACTGTGTTTTTAAAAACATACTGAACATCCACTTTATAAAGAAAATGTACTGTCAGATAAGCAATATACACACTCACAAGAGCTATTAGGAGACTGCTTTTATGACAGCAACATTCTGACTGACAGGAGAATGATGAGTTGTTTATTTTAATCTGATTCCCTATAGCACATTCTTTAACAAAATAAACTCCTATGGTATCTCATTGAGTAATTAGAAATGCTTGATGTGCTGCAGTTTTTCATGCATAGTGTTTTAGTACCCTCAGAATATAAACAGTCTACTCTGGTGACAAAAAAATATGCTAAATTCAATACAGAGGGGAGAATTTATCAAAGTAAAACTAAAGGCCTACTTAAATGAAGATGGCTTTAACTATTCAGCTGCTTAGCAAAAGTACACTAAAGGCTGGCTGGTTGTCAAAGGCCTGAAGGTTTAGTGACCCGTTTTAAAGTGCAGTAGTTAATAATTTAAGTAGCTCACATCACAATTACTTCAAATGTAAAGGAATAGCAGAAAAGGATTTGTCCAATGTGATTAGTGAATGTTCTAAAACTCTCATTCCCAAGCCTATGCACAAGGAAAAGAAATACCAATCTTTTCAACTCTGCCTTATGTCTCACTGAGTCCTCTAACAATTCCTAATTATCAGTACTTTCCAAAGCTTTATTATTTATGAATTTCATCAAGCCTGAGGAAGGTTAAATTATGACTTCCATTCTGGCTGAATGACAAAAAGACAAATCAAATCATGTTTACACAGAATTTTGTTTTTAGTAAATGCTAAATATACCTGTTTAAAGAAGTTACAATTCTGTTTAAATGCATTCAACAACCACCCTCTCTCCAGCACCCCCTAGGCAGGAAAATTCACATACACAGATTCTGGGCAGTTTTGGGATCCAAAACTCTCAACTCTCTCACTTTCTTCTTTGCAGGTTGGGCCTTCTTCTCTTCTAAAGCTTCTGCATTCTTTTGAACTGAAAGAAAAATGTTGATTCATAAACAATGATGGCACTAATCCAAGTACATGTAATAACATTAGCAAGGCATACTAACTACATTAATAAAGCTCATGCCAAAATCAATAAATGCGTTTATTTCATTAGTTTGAGTAAGAGGATAAGGATAAAAATATAGACGTGTTTAGAGGTTTCTCTACAAATTATATATCAGCACTTAAGCAGAAAAGATAAGCCAAATAGAACCAAAAATCAATCGCTGCTTTTTAACTAATGTGCAACATTAATTACTACTTTACCAGGTACCTACAAGCAGCACTGGAATTAAATGTAAAATCTCCCTAATTTGGACTAATTGAGGAAAAGACATGCATTTATTGTACATTATTTTAACATTTAGGCATGTCTTTCAGTTAGTGGAATTGCTTTAAAGTACTTAAGGTAACTTTAACTGCTAAACAAGTTGCCATATAAAAATTCCTGCAAACACTGCTTTGAAAAATAGATATGAACCATTTGCAACTTGCACAACATTAGCACCCACTCACATACACATAGTTAACAAACCTCAAAGACAGGGTCTTTTGAGTAAGCTACCTTTGTTTCTCTCATCATTTTTTAGTACTATTTGCTTTCTTAGAACACAAGATACATTTATGGTGTATTAAGAAGATAATTCTCCAGTTCAGAAACAATTTAAATGCCCTAAAACTGTGAAGAGTGGCAGTGCCAAGGAGTGGCTTTAGCCCCTCATTGCCTCCATCACACCTTCCCCCAAATAAGCCACCCCAAAAACCAAAATGAAAAAAACATGGCCGGCTGCCTGCTATGAAAGAAAAGGAAGCTTTATAGCAAACCCCTAAACCCCTCCTATACAGAAATTCCACAGCTATCATTGTACTTATGTGTTAACAGTTCACTTTGTTTAATTAGCATGCTATTAAACAATGGATGAGTCAATGATGAGATCAAGGAAGAAATCAAAAAGTTCCTGGAAACAAATGAAAATGAACACGTAACAGTCCAACAGTTATCAGACACAGCGAAGGCAGTCCTGAGAAGGAAGTTCATAGTGATACAGTTCTCCCTAAAAAACATAGAAAACACTTCAAATAAACAATCTAACCCTACACCTACAAGAATTCGAAGAACAACAAAGACAGCCCAGAGGGAGTAGAAGGAAATAATCAAGATCAGAAAGTAATTAAATGACGTAGAGACTAAAAGAACAATTCAAAGGATCAATAAATCCAGGAACTGGTTCTTTGAAAAGATAAACAAAAATCAACAATCCGTTAAGTAGATTCCTCAAGAAAAAAAAGAGGACCCAAATAAACAAAATTAGAAATGAAAGAGAATAGATTACAACTGATACCATAGAAATACAAAGGGTTGTAAGAAATTTCTATGAAGAACTATATGCCAAAAAATTTGAAAACCTGGGTGAAATGGACAGATTTGTAGAAAAATATAATCTTCAAAAACTAAATCAAGAACAAGCAGAAAGCCCTGGCAGGGGTGGCTCAGTGGACTGACTGCGGGCCTGCTAAACAAAGGGTCACCAGTTCAATTCCCAGTCCAGGGAACATGCCTGGGTTGCGAGCCAGATTCCCAGTGGAGGGCACATGAGAAGCAACACAAACATGCGTCTCTCCCTCTTTCTTCCTCCCTTGCCCACTATAAAATTAAAAAAATAATAAAAGAAGCAGCAGAAAGCCAGAATACAATGATAACAACTAGTGAAATTGAAGCACTAATCAAAAAACCCCCAGCACAAAACAACCCGGACTGATGGCACACAGTCGAATTTTACCGAACACTTCAGGAACAGCTAGCTCCTATCTTTCTCAAAATGTTTTGCATAATTCAAGAGGAGCGAAGACTACTAAACTCTTTTTATGAGGCCAGTATTATCCTAATCCCAAACCCATTAAAGACACAAAAAAATAAAACTACAGGTCAATATTGCTGATGAACGTAGATGCTAAAATCCTCAACAACATATTGGCAAACCACATCCAGCAATACATTAAAAAGATCAAACATCATGAACAACTGGGATTTATCCCAGGGATGCAAGGATGGTACAATATTCACAAACCAATAAACATAATAAGCCACGTAAACAAAATGAAAGCTAAAAATCAAATGATCCTATCAAGACATGCTGAAAAAGCATGTGATAAAGTACAGAACCCATTTATGATAAAAACACTCAACAAAGTGGGAATAGAGGGAGCATTCCTCAACATGATAAAGGCCATATGGGTGAATCCTAGAGCTAACATCATATTCAATGTGCAGAAACTAAATGCTTTCCTCCTAAGATCAGGCACAAGACAAGGGTGTCTGTCCACATGCACCACTACTATTCAACATAGTATTAAAAGTTATATCCTAAGTGATCAGACAAGAAAAACAAATAAATGACATCCAAATTGGAAAGGAGAAAGTAAAACTGTCATTATTTGCAGATGACATGATAGTGTATACAGAATATACCCTATAGACTCAACCGAAAAACTACTGGACCTAATAAGTGAATTTGGCTAAATAATGGGATACAAAGTAAATAATCAAAAATTGAAGGCATGTTTCTACACCAACAGTGAAATATCAGAATCAGAAACTAGGAAAAAATCCAACACACAATAGCAACAAGAAAAATGCAGTACCTACGAATATACCTAATCAAGGAGGTAAAAGACCTCTACTTGGAAAACTATACAACACTGAAGAGAGAAATTAAGGAAGACACAACTAAATGGAAGCATTTACCGTGTCCATGGATTGGAAGAATTAGAATCATTACAATGTCCATACAGCCCAAAGCAACCTATAGATTCAATGCAATCCCTATTAAAACACCAATGACATATTTCACAGATTTAGAAAATAGAGAGATATTTCAAAAATTCATATGGAACCATAAATGACTCCAAATAGCCTCAGCAATCTTGAGAAATAAGAAAAAATCAAGAGGGATCACTATACCTTATATCAAACTATATTACAAGGGCTGTGTAATCAAAACAGCCTGGTACTGGCATAAGAACAGATACATGGACCAATGGAACAGAACAGAGAGCCCAGAAATGTATCCAAGTCTCTATGGTAAATTAATATTTGACAAAGGGGGAAAGAGCATAAAATGGAGTAAAAATAGTCTCTTCAACAAATGGTGTTGGGAGAACTGGAATGGTACATGCAAAAAAGAGAAAATAAACCACCAACTTACACCATACACCAGAATAAACTCTAAATGGATAACAGCCTAAAACATAAACTATGGCACAATATAAGTCCTAGAGGAAAACATAGGTAGGAAATTTCAGATGTCCCGCACAGCAATATTGTTGCAGATCTATCCTGTAGGGCAAGGGAAATAAAGCAAAGAGTAAATGAATGGGACCACATCAAATTAAAAAGCTTCTGCATGGCTAGAAAACATCATCAAAATGAAAAGAGAACCAACTTTATGGGAAAACATATTTGTCAATGACACCTCAGACAAGGCTTTGATCTCCAAAGTACATACAAAACTCACATGACTCAACACCAGGAAGACAATTCAATTAAAAAAATGGGCACAGGAACTGAACAGACACTTCTCCAAGGATGACATACAGAGGGTCCAAAGGTATATGAAAGGATGCTCAGCATCACTAGCCATCAGAGAGATGCAAATCAAAAGCACAGTGAGATACCACTTCACATCAGTCAGAATGGCCATCATTAACAAATCAATAAACAACTAATGCTGGTGAGGATGCAGAGAAAAGGAACCCTAGCGCACTGTTGGTGGGAATGCAGACTGGTACAGCCTCTGTGAAAAACAGTATAGAATTCCCTTAGAAAACCAAAAATGGAACTGCCTTTTGACCTTGTGATTCTACTGCTAGGATTATACCCTAAGAATCCTGAAACACCAGTTCAAAAGAACCTATGCACCCCATTGTTCATAGCAGCATTATTTACAAATTATTTACAATAGCCAAGTGCAGGAAACAGCCTAAGTGCTCATCAATAAATGAGTGAATCAAAAAACTATGCTACATTTACACAGCACAGCAGAAAGAAAGAAGGAATTCCTGCTTTTTGCAACAGCATGGATAGAACTAGAATATATTATGCTAAGTGAAATAAGTCAGGTGGTGAAAAAGAAATACCATATGATCTCACCCATAAAAGGAACCTAATGAACAAAACAAACAAATAAGCAAAACAAAACCAGAGATATGGAAATAAAGAACTGACAGTGACCAGAGGGGAGTGGTGGGGATAAGAGGGTAAAGAAGGGCAAGGGTCTAGTGAAGGAACAAGTACAAATGACCCATGGACATGGAAAACAAGATGGGAATCGAATGTGTGAGCTGAGACGGGCAGGGCAGGGGAGAACAACAAGGGAAAACTGGGACAAATGTAACAGAACGACAATGAAAAAATCTGATGGATATTTCTGCAACAAGACATACAAATGAACAACAGATATAAGAAAATATGTTCAATGTTGCTAATCATCAGGAAAATGCAAATTCAAAATCACAATAAGATATTACCTCACATCTCTTTAGATGGCTAATATGAAAATAAAGGGGTGCTAGTGAGAATGTGGGGTAATTGAAACCCTTGTACACTATTGGTAGGAATATAAAATGGCGTACCCTCTTTGGAAAAAAGTATGACTATTTCACATATATTAAAAATAGAACTATCATAAGATCCAGCAATCCCACTTCTGGGTATATATCCAAGAGAACTGAAATCAGGATCTCAAAGAGTTATCTCCATTGCCATCTTTACCGGAGCATTATTCACAATAGCCAAAATGTCGAAACAACCAATATGCCCATTAAGGAATGAATGGATAATAAAAATATGTTACACACACATGCCACCCAGTCTGGAATATTATTCAGCCTTTAAAACTAAGGAAACCCCACCATATGTAACAACATGGATGAACTTGGAGGACATTAATGTTAAGTGAAATAAGCAAATCACAGAAAGATAAGTGTTTCTATAAGTAATCTAAGTGTTTTATGTTACTGATATATACCTGACATGTGTATATGACAATCTAAAATGTCAAACTCATAGAAACCAAGAGTAAAACAGCGGGTGCCAGGGGTTGAAGGGTGGGGGAAATAGGGAGCCGGTTCAAATGGAATAAAGTTTCAGTTATACAAGATGAAATTTTAGAGATCTGCAGTACAACACTGTGCCTACAGTAAACAATACTACACTGTGCACTTAAAAATTTGTTAAGAGGGTATAGCTCTTGTTAAATGTGCTTATAACAATAAAATGTAAATTAATTAAAAACTTAAAATAAATTATAGAGATTCCATAATTATTTGAAATTACTTGAATGAGACTGAAGAGATTTTAAGTCTCAATACCATAACTTCAAGCAGTCATTTTGTCATTAATGGCCCTATGGGACTCAGGTTCAACATGAGGCCTCCAATCAAATGCACTCTCTCCCTGTGCATATGAAAAACCATACAGCCACTTGCTTTGAATCCAATAGATTAAATTAATTTGAGAGCATAAATTGGCACTGTTAGTCAACCAAATAATAATGAAACATTATAAAATACTGTCTTTAAGAAGATGATAAAATAAAGACATTTGCATTATTATTAAAGATATGCTAACATTAAGATACTAATTAACTAAGATAAAATGCCCATCGAGTATTCTTATATTTCCTTTAATACATGGATTGTTACATGCAATTGTACTATAAATGTATTTCTTTACAACTGAGGGATGCTCATCAACATAAACAAAGTAAACTTGGGTTATATTCTTTCCCCAGTCTAATTTAGGCAATGTTCAGAAATCTCCTATTAATTTCCACTATTCCAGTGGATACACAAAACACATAAAAAATATGTGTAATTTTTTACAAATATTAAGATATTATAAATGGGTAACATTGAATTATTTGTATGGTGGTAACAAACCATAAATCACAATATAATTTTATAACTATTTTATTTCAAAATTCTAGTGAGAAATATTGATTCCTAAAATCAACATCAATACTATTCATTCATCCATTTACTCATCCATTTATCTAGCAAATACTTGATCGTGTACACTAGCATGAGTGTACAATGGTACACAAGACTGAAATGTCTACTCATACTCCTAACTAGAAGGTTATATGTAAACTAATTATGAAAGTATCTCCAAAAGATATCTAACATCTGTAATTTTCTTATTAACAACAATATAGCTTAAATGAATACATGCTTATCCCTCAACAAATTTCTTTGTTATTGGAAGCCACAGTTCCACAGTAGAGAATATTGTATCTCTGAATAAGCATCAATTGATAAGTTACATCATATTATAAGGAATATGGACAAGTAAAATTATGACACTTCCTATTTAGTGTTCTATATAAGGATCCAGGATAAATAATGCTAATAGTAGTATCAAAAAACACACTAAAATTTTTGCAAGTTCGTGTACACATATATGTATAATCAACAAGTTAAATACCTGACTGTTGTTTAAGTTACCAGTATTTTGCCATTTATAATGCACACTTCTTTCTACAAAATTTTGAGGGAAAAATAAGGATGTACATTATACAGTGATAGTAAATCCATTATCTACACAAATGTTTTTTAATTTTTTTTATTTCTGCTTATGTGTTAAAAGTGTAACTCTAGAAAGCAATAACAATATCCATATGCAAAATAATATCCTAGAATACGATAATCGGTTTTGTTTCTAAATATGTATAAATAAATAATAGAATTTAAAAATTAAGAGGGAAGATTTTTATCCTGAAAGTTTGGGCCAAAAACGTGTGTGTGCATTATATGTGGGAGTGCATAAATATAGGAATTGTGATCTGCCAGCATAAATAACTATTTTATTCATTTGTATATAATACCAGAAGTGATTCTAACTATACTATATATTCTAATAGTTTTCATGTACTACTTGAAATAGGTGCTATTGTAACTTCAATTAATAAGTCAATGTAAAATGAGTGCAAGTATGACAACAGCAGGCAGGGAAAATATACAATTTCTATATGTGATACCTACTATTGTTTTTTTTAATTTTTAAAATATATTTTATTGAGTATGCTATTACAGTTGCCCCTTTTCCCCCATTTATTCCCCTCCTCCCTGCAGCCCCCCTCTCACCAGCATTCCCACACCCCTTAGTTCATGTCCATGGGTTGTACATATAAGTTCTTTGGCTTCTACATTTCCTACACTATTGATTTTTTAAAATTTGTTATTTTCTACTCTTTTTAAAAAATCATCTTTACTGTTGAATTTCTGAAAATATCAGGGAAGCAATTGAAAAATGGGCAAAAGATTACATATGCATGTGTGTATACACATACACACATACAGATATAAGTATATTTATAATACACATATTTGTACATATATACAATACACAAAAGAGGATAGTGTAAGAACTACAATGGTAACAGTGGTAGTAGTACTAGCAGTAGTGACAGCAACCACAATAATCACAACCACTACCACAATAAGCTTTTATTAAACATCTGCTAAGTACCTGACACTAATTTAATTTGATTTCACCTTATATAACAGGTACTGTCATTGTCATTTTACAAAGGAGAAAATTAAACAACAGGAAAATTGACTCATTTGCCCAAGATCATATAACAAATAACAAAAATATGCTCAACTTTACCAATAATCAAAGAAATGAAAATGAAAACAACCAATAAAATACTATTTTATAAATATCAAATGGAAATAACAAAAATGTCTCATAATACCATGTATGGATGTGGAGGCAGAAAAGAATGTTCTTTAAAATATTTTATATGTTTATTTTTAGAGAGAGGGAAAGGGAGGGAGAAAGCGAGGAAGAGAAATATAGATCAGTTGTGCGGATCACATCTGTAAACCAGGCACGTGCCCTGACTGGGAATCAAACCCACAAACCTTGATGACAGGATGACACTCCAACCAACTGAGCCACACCAGTAAGGATGAGAAGAATATGATTGTGTCAATAGTGGCAGTGAAAACTAAAACAACCTAAGAATATACATTGATTAATGTCTAATATATTTAAGGTGTGCTCTCCCTAATTATAACACAATCCTTCCACTTGTAGGTCAAAAGATCAAAGAGAGAAGAAGATGTTCACTGCAGCAATGTTTATAGCAGTACAAAATTTGAAAGCCATGTGTCAGAGGTTATGAAATGGATAAATAAATTGTAGGATATTAGTATAACGAAGTACAACCCAGTATTTACAGTGCCCATAGTGCAGGTAAATATTTCAACGAAGATAGATTCCTAAACAAACTTCTGAATGAAAAAATAAAAGTGATGGAAAATGGTGCATTCAGTATAATATCATTCATTTAAATAAAAAATAAAAGACTAATCTGATGTACTATATTGCTTATAGATAAGTATATAAATAACAAAATTATAAAAGCATGCAAGATAGCAGATTATTGACAGTGCTTGTCTTACAGTAGCAAAGTGATACTGGAATAAGTAGAACCTTGGAAAGTTTCACTTTATCTTTAACGTTTCAGTTCTTTAAAAGCAAAGAGTTGTAGTAAATATGCCAAAATGTTAATATTTGTTCGCTCTAGGAGGCTGGTACGTGGGTGTTTGCTATATTAACCTCTGCAAATTTCTATTTTTCAACATAAAAAGAAAAATGATATGACTAAATTACAACAATAAACCTATCCCTTTTTATAATGTATAAAACTGTTAGCGTGGCAATCTCAAGGACCAAGTGTAGATAGGAATCAGAAACAATAGGGAGAAAATAGTAAAAAAAAAAAAAAGGTAAAGATCAGTCAGTTTGGTAAGTAAGCACAATTTTCTTTGCAATTGCTTTTTAAATCTATTTTGTGAGGAATAACACATTTGTTTACCAAACCTTGAGAGGAAAAACGGATGCAATATGGACTGAGAGATTGCATTTCAATCTCCCCTTACGTGCTGCATATCACAGATGGGAAGTGTCCCCTCTCTGTGTTGCCTGCAGATGTGCACTAACGAAGGCGTCCCACAGAAAGGTAGATTTCATTCTGACACCTGCATAGTAATGGAAGCCATAGGAATGGCATTACCAGGAGTGTTTTCGAAGTTTACTGCACATTAAACAAGAGTAATGGTTCTGATGTTGGGAATCACACACACATACTCTATAATGATGTCTTAATTAAGGAACAAATCTTACTGGTTATAGTTTAGACAAGAGCCCTCCAAATCAGGCAGCACATGTTACTGCAAATTAACATCTGCCCAACCAATATACTTGTACACCTGTTCATTAAGCCAATTACTAAAAACCACTAAATGTCACCATAACACTATGTTTAACGACATCCACTATCTAATGTATATTTTGTTTTTTAAAAATATTTTATTTACTTATTTTTAGAGAGAAGGGAAGGGAAGGAGAAAGAGAGGGAGAGAAACATTAATGTGTGGTTGCCTCTTGCACGCCCACTACTGGGGACCTGGCCCACAACCCAGGCATGTGCCCTGACCAGAGATCAAAATGGCGACCTTTTGGGTTCATAGATCAGTGCTCAACCCACAACAGACAGGGTGCTAATATATATTTTCAACTGTGCATCAAAACCTCAGCAGGTAATGTATATTTTAGAAAGAACAAATAAAGTTGGGTTAGAGGTCTTAGGTAGAATTTTCCTTCTTTGAAGTGATAATTTAAATACCAAAATTGAAATAACCTCAACCTGGTATAGTATATGACAAATGAGGTTGTGGGAGTTCTTCCTTTTAACCTTTAACCGATGTGATGTGAAGTACCTTACTCAAGCTATAGTTAATCCCTTTACTGGTAGGTTGGCTCTGGATCTGTAAGTATGGATTGATGTTTTTCTGGGTACCTCATGCACTCAGATAACCTCCTATTATGTTACATTTCCTAATTCATGTCACAGATCAGTTAAGTCCATCAATGAATCCCAAGGCCTATGTGTGTTAAAGAGGAGTAATAAGGAAAACATAAGAGTAGAAATCAGTATGATAAAACTCAGTAGTGCTAGGCTAAAAGGGCATTTCTTATTGAGAATACAGTTTGGATTTTCATCTTATCTAGGCTTTTCTTTTTTAATGTGGTCCATCTCTTAATGGTATAATTCTGCACACAATTTATTTTAGCCTTGCTTAGCAAGACTGAACAAAATAATACCTCAGAATATTTGTAGCCAGGATCTCAAGTTGACAATGTAGGATTTTTCAGTCTGGGTTACAGATATACCTGAGCATGTCTAGAATAAACTCAGTGTTGTAGATCTCAGCAAATATTTTTTTTTTTCAAATAAAACCCCCTGGGAAACTATGTCTCATAAAGAAACTTCTCATATTCTGGATATTTCCATTTGATCATCTAAGAAGCGTCTCAGATTTAGCACATGCCATATGTGATTTTTAGTCTTCTCTTCAACAAATGGCAATCCAGTTCTAAGTTATTAACAAACAAATGTGGAGTCAACAATTACTCTTCTTTCTCACAGGCCATATCACACTCTAGGGGAAATCCAGTGTTTTATCACTTCTTATCACCTCCACTTCTAAGGATTTGAAATCACCATGACTTCGAACCTAGGTTATTGCAGCAGCCTAAAAAGAAATCACCATTCTGCCTTTGTCCTTTTCCCCTTTATCGTATTAATTAATTAATTTTTGTCCTCTGTTCAAAACCCTCCAATGGCTTCCTGTCTCATTCAGGGTAAAATCCAAAGTTTTTTTACATTTACAATGCCATAGAATGTTCTACTTTATATTTAATGTAGTGTCCTTAGCCTCTCCGACCTCATTTATTACCTCTTTCCTCTCATTCACTCTATTCCGCCACAATAAGTCCCTTGCTGTTTTCAAATGTACCAGAAAAACTCCCACAACGAGGCCTTTACACCTGATGTTATATCATCCCCAGATCTTCCCTCACTTCTTTCAGATCTTGGTTCAATTTCACTTTCTCGTAGAGATCTTTCCAGAAGATGCAGTTCAAAATTGCAACTCCTCCCTCTTGGCACTCCTTTTTCCCTTTGCCCGCTTCATTCTTCTCCATAGCAATTATAACCAGCTGACAAAACACATGTAGTATTTGTTTACTTTCTACACCTTCCACTTTGAAATAAGCTCTGTTAAAAAGGGGTTATTTGTGACTATTTTCTTCACTGTTACATACTAGCACTTAAAACTGTGCCTGGAAAAGAACAGGCATACCAATTATTTTGACATCTATCCTCCATATATATTCTCACTGGTCCACAAGAACTGATGTATAAGGTTATGTATTTCACTATTATTAATAGCAACAAATGATAAATGTTCATCAACTGGAAATAAATTGTGATATATTGGGCATTGTTTAGAAGAGAAAAATATTTGAAATGACCCAAAAGCTCACGTTAGAAGACTGTTAGAGGAAACTGTAGTGTGCCCACTCAGTGGAGTACTCAGCTACTACATTCATGACCAGGGAAGTTCTTTATGGAGTGATATGAAGTGATCTTCAGTAAATATTGTTAAATGAAGCAAATAAGGTATACAAGACTACATAGTACATGCTCCTGTTTATGGAAGAACAAGAGGGAAATATTTATGCGTATTTGCTGGTATATGCATAAGATGTTTCTGGGAAGGTTAACAGGAAATGTATCAAATTGATTAATTCTAGGAAGGGAACTGACTAAATGAGAGAAGAGAGAGGTAGAAATTTCACTGTATGCTATCTTTGTAGCTCTCCAATTTTAAGCCATGTAAATATACTGTCAACTAGAAAATGAATAGAAAAACAAAACAAAGAAGAAACGAAATGATTTCATCACTAAAAGGCCTCTAATATGTAAATGCATAGGAATGCTTTGTGGTACAAGTGAAAAGAAAACTTATTTGTGCACTTCAGGTTGCAGCACAGAAACATAGCCCAGACTTCACGTAACATGATCAAACGTCAGAGCAGAGGAGGAATGAAGTGACACATACCAAACCATGGCCGAGCCATGGAGGCATATGGTAACGTATAAGTGAAATACAAATAAGCAATATTTTAACAACACACGTATTATGCATGCTGGGGTGGAGTTGGGGGCTTAAAGATTCATTGTAGTCAATATGCCTAACAAATTCATCTTCTTCACGAATGACTTACGTCTAATACCCATATTTCTTATTACTAGTATCAACACATTCATTTTCTCATTCGCCATTTATAATTTATGAAAGGAAAAGGAAGTCAAATTGCAATAAAATATTAAAATACCTGCACAAATGTTTTCTATACAGACAAAAATAGCAATAGTACAGAAACATTAGTTGGTATATAGTACTATCATGTCTGCAAAAATGCCTGAATTTATTATATGAAAGGAAATTTAATAGTTTCACTGAGTTATAGTATCTGCAAAGGATACTCTGAAGGTTGAACATATAAAAGTCAAGGGCTACCAAGTCATTATATAAATAAGTAGGCCTGGCCTGGAGAATACCTAAACCGGTTGTAAAGAACTAGAGTAGACTAGTTCCTGCAAGACCAATTCAGGTACATTATTCACACTATAGTTTCTGTAAGTATATTTCTATTCATAGACTCATATAAACTGGGCTAATATTGGATATACATAATGATTAAGAGTCGATGTGCAACCCTTACCAGGCACTGCACTGGATGGCGTCTCCTAGGAACTGTGCAAGGTAGATATTTGTACTAGTCTGCTCAGGATGCCATAACAAAATTCCACAGATGGGGTGGTTTAAATAATAGAAATTTTTCATAGCTATAAAGCCTGGGAAGTTCAAGATCAAGGTGCTGGCGAGGTAGATGGCTATGACTGCACTTTGTGTTCACATGGCCCTTCCTTGGTGCATATGCGGAGGCAGAATGAGTGAGCCAGCTTTCTGGTGTCTCTTCTTAAAAATACACTAATTCCAGGGGTTCGATGCCCATGTTTTTTACCTGAATTACGTTAATTACATCCTTAGAGGCCCTATCTCCAAATACACCCACACTGGGGGTTAGGGCGCTAATGTACACATTTTGGCGAGACAAAAACATTCAGTCCATAACAGTATTATTATTCCAATTTTACAAAAAAGGAAACTGAGGTCTCCAGAAAGCTGTGAAAGATCTGAGAGAAAAGTTAAATAGTAGAGCTAGGATTCAATTCCAGGCTTTCTGACCCCAAAGACCATGATGTTGCTCTCGGCTCCATCATTCCCCATAGATACAGAATGAGATTCATACTTGTCTCCCATAACTTACTACTAAATAATTCAAGATAAGGAGGTTTTGTGGAGATGGTGAACATACCCCATGGTTCAAAATCCCTTATAGAGCCCTTCCTTGTGGTCTAACCAAATATTCTGCTGTGCATCCTAGAGTACTAAATCAAACCTGTGGTTTCTTTTTCTACCCATGGCTTGGAATTCTTGCTTGCCCAAACTGCAGTTCTGAGTATAGTGTGCAGTGATCCCTATAGGGGATGCTGGTGTTATTTATTTTTTAATATTTGACAGGGGAAGGTGAAGAACAGAAGTAGAAACGGAGCACCAGCTTGGGGTATGTGTTTCCACCTGGTCCAGCCTTTTCAACTGATTTTTGTGTAATTTATGGATGAAGAACTAGAGTGAGGGCAGGTTTAGAGATTATGCCAGGGACCCAAGGGTTCAAAGAAGTCAGCAGATTTTTAAAAAATGGTTGTACAGAGTGGATAAATATGCTCATAAAAGGCATAGGTTTGATGAGGATGCCTAAGTCAAAGAGAATTAGCTAATGAGTAGTGATCACCTCCACTATCATAGGCCTCTGCAATGAACCACGAGGTCCTTTGAAAAGCAGTTGAGAGAAATTCTAGGAACTGTGTAAGTGGGAGTTCTGGGTAGCACCAGATAGTCAATACTTTTGGCTTTACAAGTCATACAGTCTAGCTACAACTCTATTTAACTCTGGCACTGTTGCATGAAGGCAACCATAAACAATAAGTAACAAAGGAGCATGGCAGCAATGAACACCTTATACATGAAAACAGGTGGCTGGCCGGATCTCCCTTCCGTAGTTTACCAACCTCTGACATCAAAGATGCTCAATAAGTGCCTGGTCTCTTAACTACTTCCTTTTGAAACTGCGATCAATTTATTCTCACTTCAACCTTTGAAAATGTTCAAACATTTCCTTGCGAAATAGCATCTAGAAGTTATCTTACTATAATTATCAATGGAAAATTCTACTTTTCAAATAATGTCCAAATAATAAAAAAACATTTCTACTCCTTATGCTTTATTTTTATGTTTTTAAGATTTTATTTATTTTTAGAGAGAGGGCAAGGGAAGGAGAATGAGAGGGAGGGAAACATCAATGTGTGGTTGCCTCTCGAGTGCCCTCCACTGAGGACCTGGCCTGCAAGCCAGGCATGTGTCCTCACTGGGAATCGAACCAGTGACCCTTTGGTTCACAGACCTGCGCTCAAAGCACTGAGTCACACCAGCCAGGGCTCCTCATGTTTTTTACATGTGTCAATCCTACAGACATCAACGATTTGATCCCAAAGTATAACTGTCTCCTATTTTTCCCCATAGAGTCTCCTATGATTTTATTATATGGACATATAAAATGACCATAAAAACAAATCAGCTCTAATAAAATCATAAAATTAGTTTCTAGCACCCCATCAATATCTAGGTAGAATGAGAACTCATAAGGAGCTACAATGTTTGGTAATGCTTCACTTGGGAAATGCTGCTTTATGATAAGATGATAATCTGTATTTTATAAAAAAACATAAATCAGACCTTTGAATTTTATGCAATACAGTTCTCTTACTTTATGTACATGAAAAAATATTGAGTATTTCAATTTGTTTTTTTGCCAGCTGAGCTCAATGGGAAACAACCATAGTACTCTGTCTCTGTTTTCTCTTTGGCTTTCCAACTGGTTTTAATTTTGCCTTTTAGCTGTAATTGTCTTTAGTTCACAAAATCACATCAGTATATTCTGTTGACAGAATCAAAGCATTAGAAAAGCTGAGAAGGTTAGGAGACGAAGTACCTAAACTTTTCATTTCTTTCTTTATTTTTTAATGTCAAGTTTAGTATGTTGGGGATTTTTATTTGAAACTGGTAAGCAACCTTTGAGACTACTTTGGAAATGTAAAAAGACGTGACCATAACAAAATTTGAATAAGCTCAAAGTTATCCTGTTTTTAGGACCAACAGACTCATAACCATTTTCCTTCCCAATTTATCACCCTCTCTGTTATACTACTAAAAATGTAGAATACCTGTCATCACACCCCTTTCCTTCCTTATACTCTCATCCACTTATAAACTGCATTAGAACACACCCATAACAATGGAATCAGAATGTCAGAATAACTATAGGTACCGCCTCAGGACCTGCATCTCATAGAAACTACCCAGGTAGTTCTGAATATTAGTAAGGTTTGAAAGGACTGCTCTAAGGCACATAACACAACACCCTAACAGATCAATAAATACTCCCCAAACTGAAAATGTAAATATCATCAACAGTAACCAATGGAACGCCATTTTTTAATTTCTTCTAAAGGTCAGAATCTAATACTGAAGGCAACTCTTGGTCAACAATTTGGCTCATAATAGCAACAAGTAATGGGATTTTAAGGAAAAGCGAAGGATACTGAAGGAACACTTGGCTTATTTTTAAGTCAATTATTAACATGAGGGCAAGAATCTTGCCATATATTTCTATAATCTCTCACTCTGCTACATACATAGAAGCTTTAGGAATAAATAATGGATTTTACACAGTAATTAAAAACATATGCACATAATAGATATTAAAATTAATTAGATATCGTTGACTTCCTCCCCTTTTATAAATGCAGTTATCACAATGCTGGAAGAGAAGAGAAAGGAAGATACAATAAAATCTGCCATTGTACTCTAGAGACCTATGTACCCCAATGTTCATGGCAGCACAATTTACAATAGACAAGTGCTGGAAGCAACCTAAGTGACCACCAGTAAATGAATGGATCACAAAACTGTGGTATATTTACACGATGGAATACTACACAGCAGAAAGAAAGAAGGAACTCCTACCATTTGAGACAGCATGGATGGAACTGGAGAGCATTATGCTAAGTGAAATAAGCCAGGCGGTGAAAGGCAAATATCATATGATCTCACCTATAAGTGGATCCTAATCAATAAAACAAGCAAGCAAGCAGAATATAACCAGAGACATTGAAATAAAGAACAAACTGACAGTAACCACAGGGGAGGTGGGAGGGAGTAATGGGGAAAGGGGGAAGGGTTGTCAGGAACATGTATAAAGTACACATGGACAGGACTAAATGGGTGTAAAATGGAGTGTGGGAAGTGGGGATGGCTGAGGCGGGGGGAGTGGTGGGAGAAAAACAGAAAGAACTGTACTTAAACAACAGCAAAATAATGTGGAAAAATAATAATTTGTCATTGAAAAGGAAAGCAAAAGGTAGTTGAAGACAGATTTATCCTTGCTGGATATAAACATTGTCCTAGTTTACCAAGTCACTAAAAACAATCAAGGCTGGTAAGGACTTGGAAGATACAAAATGGGAAAAGACAAAATATTTCCCATAAAACCTGGAGACTTCAAAAGGGGAAAATTTCAGTTTAACCAAAATCCATAGTTGATAGGGCATTATGCTAAGCAAGCATACCACAGCTTGGTTTCATTGCTTTGCACACTATGTGGGCATTTTAAAGCTTGCATGCCTTAGAGCCTGTATCTCAATAACAACAGATCTTGAGTACCAAATTCTAGTGAAAATACGTATTTCTAAATAGAATACTCTGTTTATGTCAAGGTCAATTGCAGTTATGCTCCCAGATAGTAGCATATTGTTACCACCTATACACAATGAGAATGATAACCTGAGTTCAACATGTAAGCTATTTATCAAAGTAAATTAAGTCGACTTCTGTGAAGCCTACTCAATAAGTGCACTTAGTCTGATGTTGAGTCACTGATAAGCATAACTGAGATAGGAATGTGCATATCATTAAATATATCATAGGTGGCTTCAGTTTAACAATTAGCTTCCATGAGGTACTTCATTTGACACAGGCCAGAAATAATTTGGGCTGTAAGCTTGTAAGAACTTTTTAAAAAATTCTTGGATGAGGGCCCAGATATGAGAACTCTGTCTTCTGTGAGAACTATCTTTTAATAATATTATCTTCTCTGGTACAGAAAATTTTTAATATAATTTCAAAAGATATACTATAAAACAATAGCATAAACCTAGTGACTTATTGTAGAAATGGTAATTGCCTATTGTGTACCTTTTATTAATTTTTTAGCTCAAGAGGTACATAATAGAGGGTACTGTGTTGTTTATAAAGGCATATATAAGCTAAAAGCAATGATTAGGATTAAACACTAAATCTCAGGGCAAAAGAAAACCCAAATGTACATTGTAACTTCAAAGTATGTCTTCCCAAATTCTATGAAATCTGTAAAATGAGATAGAGCTATTACCATATAAAGTAAAATACATCTCAAAAAGATTAGGATGAAATATGCATTATGTAAAAAAAATCAGAAATCCATCAAATTGATGATTTTACCAGAAACATCAAAGAGAAAACATCTTTACCAGAAACATAATACCCTAGGTAAGCTGCTAAGAGTCTCAAACAGCAAATAAATTTTACTGGATCAGGACACCAATCTGCTGACTCTTTTCCCTAGCAGCTATTTCAAACTTGCTGTTCTTGCCAATAGACTGGCCTTTACTTCACCCAGGTGAATTTGGTCTGATCACTGTGGGGACTCATTATTGCTTTTCTCATGCTCCCACCAAAGCATGCCTCAGCTTGTAATTTAGACCACGTTGAACATGAACTTAAGCCCCGGTTATAACTACAGACACAGAGAGCAGGAGGTCAATATATAAAATTTGGAAGAGAAACACCACAATAAATATAATCAAAGTAAAAGCTTCAAATTGGATAATAAGAAGTGATGGATGCCTATTTCATACTGGAAAATCACACTGAAATATCAGGTAAAAAACATGAACACCAAACTAGAGGGTAACAGGCCTTGAAAAAATGAAAGAAGCACTAATATATTTAGCTTCCCACTTAAATCTAATGGAAATAAGTCAGATAAGACATTTAAAAGGGCATAGATCATATCGGATATCCAGTATTTTTTTAAAAAAGGCATGGAAGATACAATAGGTATAAGTGAATACAGAAAAAAACTGAATACATTTGTTTGTTTGTTTATTGTTGTTCGACTATAGTTATCTCCATTTTCCCACCACCACTTTCCCCTGCCCAACCCACCACCATCTCCCAACCCCTTTGGGTTTGTCCATGGGTCTTGCATACATGTTCCTTTACAACCTTCCCCTTCTTTTCCCCATTACCCACCTCCCACCTCCACTCCTGTTACTATCAGTTCCTTATTTCAATATCTCTGGTTATATTTTGTTTGATTCATTGTTTTGTTGATTAGGTTCCACTTATGGATGACATCATATGGTATTTGTCTTTCACAACCTGGCTTCACTTAGGAAAATGCTCTCCAGTTCCATCCATGCTGTCACGAAGGGTAGGAGCTCCTTCTTTCTTCCTGCTGTGTAGTATTCCACTGTGTAAATGCACCACATCTTTTTTATCTGCTCATCTACTGGTGAGCACTTAGGCTGTTTCCAGCAACTGCTTATTGTAAATCATGCTGCTAAGAATATTAGGGGTTCATAAATTCTTTTGGATTGGTGTTTCAGGGTTCTTAGGTATAATCTCAGCGGTAGAATTGCTGGGTCAAAAGGCAGCTCCATTTTTAGTTTTATGAGGAAATTCCATATTGTTTTCCACAGTGGCAGCACCATCTGCATTCCCACTAAACGTGTACTAGGGTTCCCTTTTATCCACATCCTCTCCAACACTTGTTGTTGATTTGTTTATGATGGCCATTCTGACTGGTGTAAAGTGGCATTTCATTGTGGTTTTACTTTGCATCTCTCTGATGGCTAGTGATGCTGAGCATCCTTTCATATTCCTCTGGGCCTTCTGTATGTCCTCCTTGGAGAAGTGTCTGTTCACGTCCTTTCCCCATTTTCTATTTGGATTGTTTGTCTTCTTGGTGTGGAGTCCTGTGAGTTCTTTATCTCTTTTGGATATCATACCCTTGTCCGAGGTATCATCTGCAAATATATTTCCCATACAGTTGGTTCCCTTTTCATTTTGCTGATGTTCTCTTTAGCCATGCAGATGCTTTTTATTTTGATGAGATCCCATTTGTTTATTCTTCCCTTTATGTCCCTTGCTCTAGGGGACATATTGGTGAAAATATTGCTGCGTGGGATATCTGAGATTTTCCAGCCTATGTTCTCCTCTAGAACTTTTATCATGTCACGACTTATGTTTAAGTCTTTTGTCCATCTTGACTTTGTTTTTGTATATGGAGTAAGTTGGTAATCGAGTTTCATTTTTTTGCATGTAGCTGCCCACGTATCCCAGCACCATTTCTTGAAGAGGCTATTTTACTCCATTTTATGCTATTTTCCCCTTTCTCAAATATTAATCAACCATCTTTTTCTGCACCTATTGGTATGATCATGTGGTTTTAGTTTTTGCTTTTGTCTACATAATGTATTACATTTTTTGATTTCCAAATATTATACCATCCTTGAATCCCTGGGATGAATCCCACATAATCATGTTTTATGATCTTATTTTCTTTTTTTTATTGTTGATCAATTACAGTTGTCTCCACTATCCCCCCTTATTCCTCTCCGCCCTACCCATACCCACCTCACAGCCAGTTACAGGTTTATGATCTTTATAATGTATTGCTGGATGTGGTTTGCCAATTTTTTTTGAGGATTTTAGCATCTATGTTCAACAGTGATGAACATAGAAAATTATTGGCCTATAATTTTCTTTCTTTGTTTGTTGTGTCTTTGTCTGGTTTGTGGATTAGGGTGATGCTGGGCTCATAAAAAGTGTTTTGGAGTCTTCCCTCTTCTTGGATTGTTTGGAATAGTCTGAGAAAGGTAGGGATCAGCTCTTCCTTAAATGTTTTGTAAAATTCTCCTGTGAAACTATATGGTCCATGGCTTTTATGTGCTGCAAGTGTTTTGATTACTGCTTCAATTTCACTAGCCATTATCGGTTTGTTCACATTTTTGACTTCTTGATTCAGTTTTGGAAGATTGTAGTATGCACCCAACATAGGAGAACCCAAATATATATAAAAAAAAATAGCTTGGCGGCCTTCAACAGAGATATAGACAACAACACAATTATATTAGGGGTTTTTAATACCCCACTGTCATTAATGAACAGACCTTCCCAACAAAACATCAAATGCACAAGGAACATTTTCAAAGATAGCCCACATGACAGGACACAAAACAAGCCTCAAGAAATTCAAGAAAACTGAAATCATGTCATGCATTTTCTCAGACTACAAGGGCTTGAAACTGCAAACCAACTTCAAGGAAAACTCTCAAAATGATTCAAACTCATAGAGATGGAATAGCATGTTATTAAACCATAAATGGATTAACAATAAGATCAAGAAAAAAATCAAAATGTTTCTGGAAACAAATTAATATGAACACACAACAGTCCAAAACCCATAGGACATAGAAAAGGCAGTCCTGAGAGGGAAGTTCCTAGTAATCTGGGCCTAGCTAAAATAGATAAAAACATTTCAAATAAACAACCTAACCCTATACTTACAAGAACTGGAGGAACAATAATAAACAAAGCCCAGAGATAGTACGAGGAAGTAAATAACCAAGATCAGAGCAGAATTAAATGACGTAGAGACTAAAAGAACAATTCAAAGGATCAATAGATCCAGTAGCTGGTTCTTTGAAAAGATAAACAAAATCAACAAGCCTTTAACCAGACTTATCAAGAAAAAAAGGGAGAGGATCCAAATAAGTGAAATCAGAAATGAAAGAGCAGAAATTACCTCTGATACCACAGAAATGGTTACACTTATCTAAAATCACTCTTGAAGTTCTGCATCCAATATATATGTATTTTAATATATTATAGGTATGACATGAGTCATTGTGGATACAGTTATTCTATGTGCTTAATATACATGAAAAGATTATAGGTTCTATTTGTAAATATCATTTTTGCCTATTGTCTACTTAGGGCAAGTCCACCTAAAGTTAGTAAAGGTATTACAGGAGTACTAAATACTTTATGCTTACCTACCTTTATATCTTTGCTGTCAAACCTGTATCTATCTATTAAGACCCAAAGAAAGTACCACTTTGTCTATGAACCTTCTGCAATTGCCAGCACATTCCTTGCCTATGTACATCACTGATAAGGTATTTTCCATATGCTGTCCTACTTTTAAGGTCCATGTATGCATCTTATTGCCTCCCCTAAGTTGCAAGTTCACAGGGAAAACAACAAAGTTTCATACAACTTTGTTTTCCACGTCCATTTCATTTCCTACAGAACCTAGAAAATGATATTCAAGAAACAGTATGTGAATAAAATATGTGAACTATTAGAATAGAAAATGATGAAGGTGCAGAAATAGAAAGGAGAATTTGATGATCTACTCTCTTCAAGATGTAACTGAAGCTTAGTAAGTGACTGAACACTCAGTGGAAAAGAATCCAAGACAGAAGATTAGACCCTAGAGAATGCCCAAAGTCATGGACACAAAAAAGAATAACCAATTAGGAGGGTAAAAAGAACAATGGAATAGGTATGATAAATAGGGGGGTATACTGTCCCCACAAGGACAAAGAAGAATGTTTCAATAACAGGAAGTCATTAACAATATCAAAAATGGCAGGAGGGACCAGCATAGTCTAAGCCCTAAAAACATCAACAACAAAACCTAGAGGACAAATAAGCCATTTCAGAACATAGAGAGGAATTTTAAGAGAGCATTCACAACAGAAACCACAGGACAGGCTGTGAGGAAGAAATGAATGAAAACAATGAGTAAAGACCACTTATTTGAGAAGTTAATTAGGAAAAACATCTTTATAGTATGAAGGAGACAGAAACAATGTAATTGGCTCTCAGGTTTACATACTTTGCCTTTGACAAGAGGACACCTGATTGTCAAATTCAAGAACAGCTTGTATTCCCAAAATGACTTCAGAACAAACCCAGGACACAGTGACTTACCAGACAAGATAAATAGAAATTGTGCCAAAGAGATTATACTATTCAGCAATCCATGTTTCATCAATATCTATAATGGAATGAGATATGATGATACAATGGTCCAAAGCTTCCTGGAATTGCTCCTCAATGCAATCAACCAGGAAAAGAAAGTCCAAATAGTAAGTACCCTCTTTTTACTGATGACAAAATAACATTTTCCTGTGTTACAGGAACAGAAAATTATTATATAGCAGTATGAACCAAACTAGGCTTGAAATCATTGTTTAGAGAACTAAATGTTTATATAAGAAGCACAGCTCATAAGGTGTCGTCAACATCTATGGCAAAGAAACACAGCAACGCCATCTAGATGAGTCAACACATGAATAAAAGTGGAACGGTATGTTCAATGGGAAACATTCCACAAGCAGCAGCCATTGCCATTTTTATTGAATTTCAAAAGTTACCGAATAAATATTACAACACTATTTAATTATGTCATGTCAGGGCTAAACTAAAATATGAAGTGTTTATCTACAACATTAGCTGGAGAAAATAAACTGGCTGTTACCCATTTACCCATGGTGTCCTGAAGGTGTAAAATCCAACCATATGCAGACCTCACGGTAGTGATTACAGCTTCCCTCTATGGGAAATGTCAACATTTGAAATGTCATACAGATGGACCAGCAAAGAGGTCTACCAACAAGACAGCAGGTGTCTTTCTTAATTTACTAACTGCATTTGTAGTCTTATTAAGAGAAAATATTCAAGGAAAGAATAAAATTTGCTGGGTCAATTTAGTGACAAACGCATACTATGCCAAACAATTTCAATGCAATATAATTAAAGAAATACTTAAGTTCCCAGTAGGTGGCTAGGCGTTACCAAAGCAAATGAAAGTTTCAAGAAAAACTACCTTCACAAAGCAATGGAATCCAAGATGATTGCCAAATTAATATTTCAATTAAAATTTTGTTTTAAGTTGCCTTTAAAAGGTGATTGCTTCTATGTTCCTATGTCTATGAATGCTGTGTATGAACTATAATTTAGTAATAATACCAAAGAAAATCAAACATTTAATTTCCTTCCTAATATTTATTATTGATGCTGACTATTATGTCATCCCCTATTTAATAAGTGCCAAAGATTAAATATCTCCATCCCTTTAGTATCATAAGCATCATAATAATTCTTTAAAGTAAATACCCCATTTTAACTATACAAAAACTCAGGCTCAGGGCAGTGAAGTAGCTTTTTCTATATAACAAGAAATAAATCTGAGTCAAATTCAAGATAATAGAACTTTCCAGTATATATTCCTTCCACTACAGTACACTGCCTCACTTAGTGTTTGCTTATAAGTTCATCAATGAACTATAATGTGTAAAATATGAAGCAGAGTGGCCGGCACTTAAGAACCTCAATAAATACCAATTCCTATCCAATGCATCCCAGCAATCATTCTACAAATTCTGAACCCATGCAGTCTAACCAAATGGGTTATACAAAGAAATGAGGTTCTGTAAAGTTATAGGTAAGCATATTCATCATCTCAAATTCCATTGCTAAATATGATAAAGGAAAAATCTGGTTTCACAAGAACAACAGAAATAAATCAATGAGTATACCCACTGATATATTTAATGATAATTGAAACATGATATACTGAGTTTATTTCCCAAATACAAGGATGATTATCTGCTGGCAGTTTTTTGGACTCACTTTCTAATGCATATACCCATTACCAGATTGAAACTAAAGAATCTCAGTATGAATTTTGCTTAAGTAATTCTAGTAATTTATAATCCACAGTAAAAACACACAGTCCAACGATAATATAAAACCTAGCTTTCATTACAAAGTACAATAAAATGTCCCTGGCATAAAATACCTTCGGGAATGAGTTGCCTTTTGGAAAAATAGAGTAAGAAAATAATAACAAAACACCTGTCAACTACAATAAGAGAGAAAACATTGCATTTTCAGCAGTTATTAAAAGCTGAAGTTTACCACCACAGAAAGGCCCTTATAGCTACATCCTCAATACTTGGCCACATTAAACCCTTTTAAAGCATGTAATCAATGAAAATGAACTGCATAAACACACATAATGGAAAAAAAAACTACTTCAAGCTTATCCCTTGAAAAAGGAGAGCCCCATTCTATCAGATGAGATATGTATGAATCAAGAAGTGTGAGCTCTTTGTTCTCTTTATTCCTTCCTAGAAATTGTCCTATGCTTTAATCTAAAATTATTTAACAGCAAATATGGGTGATGTTGCTAGCTTCCAAATCTATATTAATAGATGTGTGTTGCAATACATATATATTCATAATATCATATACAACAATATAGAAAAATACAGATAAAGTACTTCCCCTTGAAGTTCAAATGCATAAACCAAATTTCTTACCTCTTCCACAGGACCTTCAAATAAAGATGATCCAAAATGAACTCACATCCAGTAACAGGAAAAGTGGTTTGTCTGATCACTATATTGGTTAAAGGCATCGTAACCCAATATATATCATACAAGAACCATGAAGTCATTAATGACTCTTCTCTCCCTAAGCCTGCGTATGCCCTGCAAAATTTTGCCTCCATTTCCTCTGCCTTCTTCAGAGCCTTCAACAATTATTGCTTAATCCACTCATTTCTACATTAATCCATTTAATCTATAGCTATGCACTACAGTAGCCAAAGTAAAAGCAAAAATGAATAACATGCAACAACCTCTGTTTTGAGAGGGAACAGATGAATGACTACAACAATGTATTAAGGTGTATGGAAGAGGTAGGAATGTACAGTAGTCTCCTAAATTTTTGTTTTGCATTTTTTTTACTTTAACTACTTTAATTTCTTCTACATATTCATTACTGAGGTTACTTTTTAAAATATTATATTTTTTATATATTTAATTTTTTCACAACCTATAGGATAAAGCTTAAGTAATAAGCATGGCATTCTGGGCCTTTCAAAACCTGGCTGGAAATTAAAATAATAGTCCCCACATATAATTCCAAGCCTACAGTCTCTGCTAAAATCTCTTTATATCCAACTCCTTCTCAGCCTGAAAACATTTGGCTAGGGTAAAATATCATGTCCTCTGGGATGCCTTCCTGAACTCTACCGAGCAGAATTAATTACTTCCTCCTATGGGCCTCCTCAGCATTTTTGTTGCTAGCCTGGATGTAGAAGTTAATATACTGAATTATCAGTAGCTTAGATATCCAGCTCCCTAATTAAGTGTGAACTTCTTAAAGCCATCAGCCATATACTGACCATACTTGTATCACGAGAAATGAATACCAATGTGGTACATGACAGACATTTAAAAAAATGTTTGCTCAATTGAATGAAAATACTATTTTGCCAAATCATAACAATTCTTTAAAATCTATGCATCAGAAATTAAAATGCATTCTAATTTAACAAATCCAAATCCATCTTTTCATAGTTATTGCACATCAACCGTTATACCATAATTAAATTGCATTAAAGATGCCAGAGTCATTCATCGCTACATATTACATTTAAAAATTATGATTCTATGATTGATTTATGTTTTCTATTTCCATAACTAGCATGGAACTTACCATCTAGCATATATGTGTTTCTCTGGTAAAACCAAGATAACAACTAAGACAGATTTTCCTATGGCAAAATCCTAGAGTCAAGTCACTCTACATGGTAAGCATAGCCTCTGTGAGTTATTCCAGAGCCTGGAGCAACTGCATGCAGGCAGCTTTCACTCAATACCCTCCAGTCCTGACCTGAAAAATCAGAATTACCATAAGAATATCGGCTGTTTTCTCAAAAGAAACCTTGAAGGCAAGAAGGGGCTGGAAAAAAAGTATTCCAGGTCATGAGAGGCAAGGACCTACATCCACGATTACTCTACCCAGCAAAGTTTTCATTTAGAATGGAAGGGCAGATAAAGTGCTTCCCAGATAAGGTTAAGTTAAAGGAGTTCATCATCACCAAGCCCTTATTATATGAAATGTTAAAGGGACTTATCTAAAAAAAAGAAGATCAAAACTGTGAACAGTAAAATGACAACAAACTCACAACTATCAACAGCGGAACCTAAAAACAAAAACAAACATAAGAAACAACTAGAACAGGAACAGAATCACAGAAATGGAGATCACATGGAAGGTTATCAGCGGGGAG
>CM052552.1:4550336-4572642 GCA_028533065.1 Trachops cirrhosus | reverse complement strand
GTTTTTTTTTTAACATTCAGTCGTTGATACTTGTGAGTTTGTTGTCATTTTACTGATAGCTTGCATTTACACATTTCTTTACAACATGCTTTTTTAGATAAAGGGTATTATGTAAATCTAAATATTAAGTTTCAAAAATTCATTATAATGAATTTTTGTCATTCCACTTAAACTGTTTTTATTAAATATACCATCTGAACTAGATAAACACAATGTAATCCATTTTCACCGGGCTACACCTAACAATTCATGAAGTGATTTTCATTCAGTCATTGGTTTATAGGGTAATTGGTTTGCCAATATTTAATTTTCCCATTACACTTGTGAGATAAATAGGTAGTAGCTAGCATAATCCAGCTATACCGCTTTTTCCATTTTATCTTCAGATCTCTTAGTCACTCCCACTCATTTACTGAGGACTTTAGCAAACAACTCAATCTTCTGGTCCACTCTATTGTTTTTTTCACTGACTTCATCAGCCACATCCAAAAACTATCTACCCTCTCACTTTCTTTTGCTTCTTCCTATCTACCTTTGCCTTAATTCAGCCATAGATATTCAATCCTATGGTCACAATGTAGTCAACAAAAATAACTCAACCTCCCAAATCCCAATTCAGTCACAATATCTCATTACGTTTTCTCCTATAGCTCCACCTTAATCTATCAAGTAGCCCTTCTCAATCAATCTCTAAAGTGTCACTGAGACCACCAGGCTTTTGATATACCATCCGTCATATCCTCCCTTGCCTCCACATCTAATTTAAATTCCAGGGCCAAATAAGTATTGCTAAGCATCAGCAATCATTGTTGAACACACATACTCAACACACTTTTCTCTTGATGCTTCTACATTTTCTACATTCACACAGCTGAGTATTTCTGAAAAAAAAAATAACTGAGAAGAGTCATATCACTCAAAAGTAATAAACATTAAGTTCAAATGAATACTCAATATTCTCCAGCACTGACGACTACAATATCCCAAGAATCATTTCAAATTTTTACAGTCTACTCATCAAACCAATACACACTGTTGCTAAACTTTTAGGTGATGACCCTGCTGACTAACTCATGAGGAAATAGAAACCATCAAGAGGAAACACTCTAATCATGTCACCAGAAAACAGCTGCATTTACACCATCTTCTTTTCTCTCCTATTACAAAGGAGAAAAGGACCCTCCTACCAAAGGTAAGTTCTTCCACATATGGATCTTCCACTTTCATTTTTCTCACTTTTTATTTTCTTTTCCCTCTACTACATTGTCAACCTATCCTTCTCAACTCTATTATTCCCAATAGCATTCAAAGATGCTTTAGCATTTCTTATACTAACAAAAAAAATAAAATCCCCTAATATCATGCACCCTGCAGGCATCATCCTTCCTGTGTTCTTGCAGAGCCAAGCTTCTCAAGAGTTGTCTAGCTACAGTGCATGCATTCCCTCAGCTCCTGTTTCGCTTTTCATCTCAATCCAGCCTGGCATCCAGGACAAACTCTCTTCTGAAACTTCATAAGGCTATCATTGGCCTCAATGTTGCCAATTCAATGGAGGTGTCATTGTCTTCCTACCTAACCTCTCAGATCATATCCTCCTTCTTGAAACATTCTCTTACCTTGATTCTATGACACTACACCTTCCATTTGTTCTAATCATCCTTTCCTCAATTTGCTTTACTAAATCTTCCTCCTTTCTCCAATCTCTAACTGGAAGAATATACCAGGGATGGGTCCCCTATTTCCTTCTCTTGTCCATGTACACTCTTTCACAACATGATTTCATCCAGATACATTTTTTAAATATCATCTGTGTGACAATGATCTCAAATGGATAGCTTTATCTATGACTAATAGAGAAATCTTTCATGAGGTTCTTGCTCTGGAAAAAAGAAATGGGGAATAGTTAGAGAAGGCTATATGATCGACTGTTTATATTTTTTAAGACAGGAGACACCAGACCATGGTAGTGTGCTGCTGAAATGATCTATTGTGAAGAAAATATAAACATAGCATGAGAAAAGAAGATAAATAACTGATGAGTGGAAACCATTGCCCAAGTAGACAGGTTACTCTTTCATAGGTGTAAGGACTCTTTTTATCCATACTAACAGAAAACATGAATACAAAGGCAGAGTAATTTGGTAAAGTTGCAGAGGATGTTAAAGGGTTTCCTAACTGATTGCTTCTACATGTCAGTGCGTCTCTATGTGTATGTGTGGTGTGTGCTTTGGGGATTGCAAAGTGGGATATAAAACAAGTTGAATAAGAGAAAAGGCATGAATTAGCTGTGCTAAAGGGAAGATACTAGAAAATTTATAAGACAGTACAATCCATTTGGTCATGTATAGGATTAACACAAAAATATATGTGTAGCAGCTTAGTGGATTTTTATTTTCTTTTATTGCAAAGTTACAATTTCTTTTTATATAGCAAAGCAATTTTGGAAAATAAAACATTACATATTCTCTTTGTTATATGCCCAAGTAGAAAACTGATAACAGTTCACAAAAGAAATGACACTCTTGTACAAAAACAAGGTGTTCGTTTTTCTTTATACATCAATTTCTGTATACAGAGATGTCACAAATTAATTTGAAGATATAGAAGCATGCAATTCATATTGCACTGTGGTCCAACTAGGCCTATTTCAAACATGTTTCTCTGGTTTACATTACATGATCAGAAAGCATGATGTCTTGATGTCAAGAGTATTTATTCAAAATTACATCAAGTAAGCAAGTTGTATTTACAATCCCAGCAGCACTGGCTAAAATTGTTTGCCTTCCTTTTAGCATTTTAATTTATAGCTTTCTAAATGGAAATTAGGGAAAGAACATCTCTGCTCACTAGATGCTAAGTAGATTTTTTTCTTTTTTAATATCTCACTTGTGTTAGTGGTGTTATTCTATAGTAGTATATTTATATACAGTTTTCATGCATGGTCCTTAAAATACTTTATAAATATTAAAAGCATGCCTACAATTCCCTCCTACTAAATCTCTGCAATGTAGAATTAAAATTATCCTTCAGAAAAGGCAAAATACTACTATTTTTATGTAAAGAAGTAAATTGCACTATCCCAAAAGACAAAATGAATATCAGAATATTACTTCACTTCCCCTGCTCCCACACCCAGTATTTAAATACAAAATAAATTCAGGAAGCTTAAAGCATCCCACGCTATAAAACTCCCACTGCTTTGCCCTTTCAATTCTCTGCACCATTTTTACTATAAGGCAACTAAAACACAAAGGGGCTAAGCAGCAGAAGGCAGTTTTCAAAAAGGCATCAAATTCTTTCTCTCTGTCAAGCAAAGATAGCAAAAGAGTTCAGAGAGATAAAGTCTTTTGTGAAAAATGAGTCATCTTAGGATCTGTAAAATTGAAATGCGAAAATTGGTAAAGTTTGCTCACATTCACACACACACACACACACACACACACACACACAGATTCACTTATTTGAAAATCTACCAACAGGGACAGCAGTTCTAATCCCAGTAACATTTAACATTTGCAGCCATAAATTTGTGAACTTTATTAAAAATCAAAACAAAACATAACAAAGCAAAACAAAACCAAAAACAACATACATTTCGTTTTCCCATTTTTCTGAGTACAGGTCTTTTACCTCCTTGGTTAGGTTTATTCCTATGTACTTTATGGTTCTTCTTGCTCTTGTATATTGGATTTTCCCCTAGTTCCTGCTTCTGATATTGCATTATTGGTATACAAAAATGCTTTTGATTTCTGAATATTGATTTTGTACCCCACTATTTTACAAATTCATTTATTAGGTCCACTAGTTTTTTGGTGGAGCCTATGGAGTGTTATATGTACAATATGTCATCTGCATAAAACAAAATGAATCTCATTTTAAATGTCTAAATAAGTACATGTAAACCATCAGAATCAGTGCCCATGTATTTTAATCCACAGATATTGCCAGACAAGTATGCTTTAAAAACCCAAAATGTAAGGTTGTTTAAAAAAATGAAACCATATTTTCAAAGGATATTTTTTTATCATTTACATATATATCTTATATATGCACACCCAAAACCAACAAATACACAAAAAAACTGAGAATGATCCTTAGAATAATATAAGTTAAATACAAATTCTTTCAATTTTTATTTTTCTGTTGTTCTGTTACTCTTATCCCAATTTTCCACCATTGCTCTCCACTGCCCCATCCACCCTCTTCCCTGCTCCCTGCCCCATCAATGTACACTTTCTTCTCCATGTCCATGGGTGACTTATACTTTTTCTTTAACTAGGTCCTTTCCCTTCTTTCCTTCCTTACCTCCTATTCCCCCTCCCCTCTGGTTACTGTCAGTTTGTTCCTTTTTTCCATTCCTCTGGTTCTATTTTGCTCCTTTGTTTTGTTCATTAGGTTCCTGTTATAGGTGAGATCATACGGTAAGGTAATTATCTTTCACCATCTGCTTATTTCACTTAGCATAACACTCTACAGTTCCATCCATGTTGACACAAAAGGTACAAGTTCTTTCTTTCTGTTCCATAGAATTCCATTGTGTAAATGTAGCACAGCTTTTTTATCCACTCATTTACTGATGGGCACTCAGGCTGTTTACCGCACTTGGATGTTGTAAATAATGCTGCTATAAACAGAGATGTATAGGTCCTTTTCAATTGGTATTTCAGGATCCTTAGGGTATATTCCTAGCAGTGGAATCACTGGATCAAAAGGCAGTTCCATTTTTAGTTTTTGAGGAAATTCCATACTGTTTTCCACAGTGCACTTGAACCAACAGTGCACGAGGTTTCCCTTTTTTCTGCATCACCGCCCGTAGTTGCTGTTTGTTTATTTCTTAATGATAGCCATTCTGACTGGTGTGAAGTGGTATCTCATTGTGGTTTTAATTTGCATCTCTGATGGCTAGTGATGCTGAGCATCTTTTCATATGTCTCTGGGCCCTCTGTATGTCCTCTCTGGAGAAGTGTCTGCTCAAGTCAATTGCCCATTTTTTAATTGGGTTTCTTGTCTTCCTGGTGTTGAGTCATATGAGCTCCATATATATTTTGGACATTAAACCCTTGTCTGAGGTATGGTTGTCAAATATGTTTTCCCTTATGTTTGGTTCCCTTTTCATTTTTATGATATTTTATTTAGCCATACAGAAGATTTTTAGTTTGATGTAGTCCCATTAGTTTATTCTTTCCTTTATTTCCCTTGCCCTAGAGGATATATTGGTGAAAATATTGCTCCCTGGGATATCTGAAATTGCACTGCCTATGTTTTCCTCTAGGGCTTTTATGGTATCACGGCTTATTTTTAAGTATGTTATCCAGTTAGAGTTTATTCTGGTGTATGGTGTAAGTTGGTGGCCTACTTTCATCTTTTTGCATGTACCATTCCACATCTCCAAGCACCATTTGTTGAAAAGGCTAACTTTACTCCAATTTATGCTTCTACCCCCTTTGTCAAATATTAATTGGGTTTATTTCTGGGTACTCTATTCTATTCCAGTGCTCTATGTATTTGTCCTTATTCCAGTATTAGACTGCTTTAATTACAGTGGCCTTGTAGTATAGTTTTATGTAAGATATTGTGATCCCTCCTACTTTGTTGTTCTTTGTCAAGATTGCTGAGATTATTCTGGTTCCATCTTTTTAATGTATTGCTGGATCTGGTTTGCCAATATTTTCTTGACAATTTTAGCATATATGTTCATCGGGGATATTGGCCTGTAGTTTTGTTCATTGTGTCTTTACTTGGTTTTGGAATTAAGATGATACTGACCTCATAAAAAGAGTTTGAGACTCTTCACTCTTCTTGAATTTTTTTGGAATAGTTTGACAAAGATAGGCATCAGGTCTTCTCTAAATGTTTGGTAAAATTCACCTGTGTGGCCATGCAATCCAGGGTTTTATTTGTCAGGAGTTTTTTATTTCTGCTTCAATTTCACTAATTGTTATAAGTCTATTCAGGCTTTCTGCTTCTTCTTGATTCAGTTTGGGAGGATTATATGTTTCTAGAAATTTTTCCAATAAATGTCTAAAACCACTGTTTTAACTTGGGAAAACACTTCAGAAGCAGAAACCTATAATCAGCAATCAGTTACTTTTCACAACATTATGTCATTAAAGTGTTTCCCCTTTTAAGGACTTTCTCATACATGACCTCATTTCATCACTGGAGATGCATAGAGTGGTGACTTCTTGCAGATCTGTCAGTGTCTTAACACAGAGAGCACTCAATTAATAGTTATGGAGAAATATATCACCAAAATGGATGAATGAATCAATGAATCAATGAACCAAGAAATGACAGTACCATCATCAAAGCCTAAGTCAAATATCAGTTTATGGTATACAGGGCATATGCATTTCTCAGAACACACAGAACTGTATAACAAAAGGATGAATGCTGATGTAACCTATGGAGTTCCATTAAAAATAACATATCATTATTAGTTCATCATTTGCAACAAATGTAGCACATTAATGCAAGATGTTAATTATAGGGGGAATTCTATGGAGGTACAGAAGTAGTATATGAGAACTCTGAAGTTTCTTAACTTTTCTATAAGTCTAAACTTGCTTTAAAAAAGGCAGTGTATGTAAAAAGTGCAGTGAATATTTTCATATTAGGAAATATCACAACTGTCTGAAAACCTAATCTTCTATTATTATTTTAAGACAAGAAAAAAAAGTGAGAAGAGAGAAAGTAAAACCATATTACCAATACTTCCAATGAAAACTTATAGTCATTAAGAAATGACTGCAAAAAGAAGACAATGAACATCATATGTATTATTTATTATTTTGATTTCTAAAGTGCTGTTGTGCAAAAATGCCTCCAGCAACATGTATAAAAATGTGTCAATCTACATATTAAAATGAAAACACTTCAAAACAACCCAAACACAGACTAATAAAGCAGAGCTATACATGATATTCATGAGCATTCAATACAAGTACATGTCTCAAATTACTGCAAAGATAAAACACCCAGAGTGAGGCTTCCTCAAAGCCCTGACATCTGATGACATGAGCTACAGTCCTATCAGATCAGGAGGGAATAATATATTTCATCTGGGGGCCCAACATTTTTAGCCTATAACATCCCAAACTGTTAAATGGTGGCTAATCCAAACTGCTGTGAGACCTGTAAGTTAAGTAGCACCCCAATGGACTGTGATAAGCAGCCAGTGGATTGTGAAATTACGTAAACTGTGAAAAACAGTTTCTTATATCTCAGTATGTGAACAAACATATAATGTGGTTAGTAAAAGGTTTTCATAATAATGCCACAGACAGAACATCACCACAGACACAACATTCTGTAAAAAAAAAAAAAAAAAAAAAAACCTCAGATGGCTAGCTTGTTTGCCAAGTCTCATCCTAAAAAGTTTATGACAAGACACAGACATATACTACTTATAGTCTGGCTCAATAGATCAAAGACATTATATTCCCATATACAGAATACTAAAGTAAATGTGTAATGCGATCAATACCAGCAAAGTCTCTGTAACATAATGTTACTGTCAGGAAATCAACCAAGCTCACCATTCTTCAATAAAGTCTATGTTACTGAGCAAGAAAGCAAAAGCAGTGTCCCTGGGTTTGAATTATATGTACAGTGAGACTTTTAAACCATCATCTTTAAGGTCACTTCCAGATTTAATGTGCTTTGGTTTGATGACATGGATATGACCCACTGAGTCTTAGGAAACTTGGATGTCCTACACGTGGGCATGTATTGCTCCATAATTACAAGAGCTCCAAGTCAATGCATGTACCTGACAGGGAACTCCGCCCAGAAAGGAGGAGAAGCTGGATCATCTCCAACCACAAATGTAAAAGAAAAAATTAGATTGAAATCTTGCGAACAGACTGTCACAGATGGAGACGCAGGAAGCAGAATATGAAAATAAGAAGTTAGCTCCACTTAAATGGAAGCCAAGGATGATCAAAAGCACTACATATATAATTTCAATTCAGTCTATATTACAATCACTAGACTCTCCTCTGTTTCCCTAGAGGAACAAAAGTAAAACTTTTCTATCTAATTGGAAATTCAGTTTAAATGGCTGAACCAACTTTCCACAAAAAACAAATAAATCTAAAATTTTACCTCATCTGAAAATATTTTAAAGGAAAACTAAAAGGCAATTGGAAAGTTTGGGGGGGAAGCAAACTGTAACAAAGTTGACACGGGGTTAAAGTAAACATATAAGAAGATCTTTTACAAATTACAAAAATATATCCGGCAAGTTTGTACATATTAAGTCACTAGATTTTATTCTATACTGTAACTTCTGGAGGTCCAAGAGTCACATCATAGGGGTGGCAGAAGGAGAAAAAAAAGAGCAAGAAATTGGAAATCTATTTGAAAAACCTGAAATAACACTGCCCTAATTTGGTGAAGGAAATAGCCATGCAAGCCCAGGAAGAACAGAGAGTCCCAAACACAATGGATGCAAAAGGCCCACTCCAAAATACATCCTAATTAAAATGCCTAATTAAAAAGGTTAAAGATAGAGAGAATCTTAAAAGCAGCAAGACAAAGGAAGCTAGTTACCTACAGGGGATTTACCATAAGACTGTCAGCTGACTTCTCTAAAGGAATTTTGCAGGCTGGAAGGGATTGGCAAGAAGTATTCAAAGTCATGAAAACCAGGGACCTAGAGCCAAGATTGCTCTACCTAGCAAAGATATCATTTAGAATCAAAGGGTAAATAAAGATCTTCCCAGACAAGAAAAATCTAAAAGAGTTCATCATCACCAAACCATTATTATATGAAATGTTAAAGGTACTTAAGAAAAAGAAGATTAAAATGATAAACAATAAATTGGCAATAAATGCATATCTATCAACAATTTTATAAAAAAACAAACTAAGCAAACAAGAAGCCCAGAGACAGAATCATGGATAATAAGAATGTTTTGATGGTTGCCAGATGAAAGGGGGTGTAGGGGAATGGATGAAGAGGTGAGGGGATTAAGCAGTACAAATAGGTAGTTACAAATAGCCATGGGGATGTAAAGCACAGTATAGGAAGCAGAGTAGCTAAAGAACTTATCCTTGTGACCCAGGGACAAGAACGATGGTGGCAAATTCCTGAGGGAGTGGGAGCATTGGGTGGAGAGGGGAAAGGGGGGAAATTTAGGACAACTTTAATAGCATAATCAATAAAATATTTAAAATATATTATCTCCATAAGGCAGGATATAGTATACCCTATAAATTCCATAAGATAACTATTTATAAAAAAAATAAGAAAAACATTTCTAAAAAAAACAGCACTATCACTGAGAGAAGATACAAGGAAATGGTAACTTGGCTATCACAAACAGGTGATATAAATTCAAGAGTTTTTTAATCTCTTCTGTACTAAGTGGTATAAAATGAACATATGTACTAGAAATGGATGTGAAGGAAAATATTACCCAAGGTAACTCTTGGGGGAAAGTGACCCCATGCTGTAGTAACTACAGTGGCAAGAAAAATAGACCAGATTACAAGTATTTGCAAGAGCAAAAGGGGCTGGGACAGGCAGCAGGGAAGACATATCACATGCCTAACATCTAAGCAGCCCAGGATGATTTCCTAACAGCAGTAATTCAGTACAATACACAAAAGGTGGAATGAGGTCATCTACTGCACAGCTAAATAGAGACTTGATTCAAGAGAAACTTTTGTTCATTTCAATGCTTAATTATAGTCTAGTATAAACCAAAATAATTAGGTATACATTCAATGGTATGAATGACTTGCACTGCTTTTTTTTTTTTTAAACTCGTTCTTTTTGTTGTTGTTGTTCAAGAACAGTTGTTTCCATTTCCTCCCCACCACTCCTCCGTCCCACCCATCCTGCTCCCACCCTTGGTCCTACCTGCCTTTGGCTTTGTCCATGGGACCTTTATATGTGTTCCTTGATGACCCTTCCCCTTTGCTCCTCCTCCCCCATCCCCTCTGGTTACTGTCAGTTTGTTCTTAGTTTTCATGCCTCTGGTTATATTTTGCTTGCTTGTTTGTTTTGCTGATTAGGTTTCACTTATATGTGACATCATATGAATGACTTGGATTTGAATTCTGGATCTACAGTTAGTATTTATAACTGTAAGCAAAGCATTTAGCTCTTTCAAACTTCTGTTTATTCAACTGCAAATTTGAGATTAAAAATACTACTTAAAACTCACAAGGGATCTGCTAGCATTAATGAAGGGAGGTAAACCCAACTAACATATTAGTAGCACAATCAAAGCATTTGACACTCAGCAACTGTCCTCTTGCTATTTTGAACACTGTCATGAATCTACTGAACCTCCCTAAAGTAAAATCTGTTCTAAAAAAATAAAGAGCAGTTACACAAAGAACTGTCTGACTCATGACCCAACTTTGGTCAGTGAATTCTCTCCTCAAATGTGCCCTTATAATGAAATTAAAAAAAAAAAAAAAAAAAAACAACTCATGTTCTTTTGGACTTGTTCAAAGCTGGAACTGATGGAATGATGGTTATTTCTAAATTTACTTGTATTCCTATTCAATTTTTATCACCAGCGTCCTGCTCTATTCATATGCCTTGCATGTGTATGTATAAAGACATGAGTTAGTATTTGGGGCAACCATGAGAGCACTGAACACAGTAAGCACCATGTAGAACCTGTTTTTCTGCTGGACGGCACATAGCCCTATGGCCCTACATACAAATCATCTGTGACTTACAAGTATTCTATAAAATATCAATGGATAGGCTATTTTAGCTATGCTTGTTTGAATATCACATCTCAAAAACACTCACTTTTCTTGAAGAATATTGACTTTTGTAGTGGTTTCTGAGAGTTCACACATGAAAAGGTCATTGAAGCCAGATATAAAATGAAATATTAACATTGTTTATTTTACATAAAATCTAGCCTTATATTTAACTAAGCAATTCGATCTAGCTTTATATTTAACTGAGCAATTGAACTTTTTGAAGGCAGTAGATGTGGCAAAAATAAGCTTCATTCCTCAAACTTACAGTGTTTTATTATCAAAAGTAGATTTAAATTCTAAGTGACCATATACTAAACTTCAAACCTTAAATTAAGAATAAAAGTTCAAATTTATATTATACCTCTGATTTTTTTCAACTGGAGTGCAATCTATTTGGTTCCCTTTCTCAAGGGCCTAAGCAAATTGAGAGCAAATTAATCCCATTCTCTAAGTTCCTCAAGACTAATAATTACTTTGGTAAAGACCTCTCAGAACCCTCAAAGAACTGAATCCAAGCTTTTCAACTCACTGGTTAGAGGTCTATTTTCTACAAGATAATGTGTCCAGATTACCTTGTTTAAAATATTAAGGTGATATTCAATATCAGCACATCTATAATTCAAGAAACTGAAGTCAAAATACTTGTTAATGAAGTTAATTGTTTCCCAATCAAGTTGTGTATTTGAGACTTTGTAGAACATAAATCCATTTCATTGGATCATATGATTTCATGACAAGCAATTTCTTTCTTTTTACTCCAGAAATTGAGATTTTACCGAATCAAAAAGTTAAAACATTATTTTAAAATTTTTTATATAGCATAACTCCTGAATTTTTCTTCATTAACTTCATACAAAACTCATTCCCAATAACAAAGGATTCCCACAGATCAAGACTACTTTTATTCACAGTTCACATTAACAGGTCCCTGTACATGTAATTTCTTTTCCTAGTGTATCCAGTGCATGTGTCTCTGTCCTACATTGCACATTACATTTGCTCTAGTTCATCTGAACACTGCACCACTGTGACTGAATTAGACAATTCAGAATCTAAGGTCCATGATTCCTTCCTCTTGTGCAGTTCTTAAAATATCTTATAGGCAAAGCTCTGGTAGTGTTCTTGAAGTAATGCACACAGTAGTCAATATGTTCTTTAAGTCTATAAACAAGGCGATCACTAAGGTAGATCACTATCCTCAATACCTCCATTGTGCATGCAGGTAATATGCCCAGTATCTGACAAGGTTTGAGAAATAGAAATCCTTATTCTTTTTAATGGGGACCTCTGAGACCAACAATGCCTAGAAAAAATACCATGCTCACGGATACACAGACTTTCCCTAGATTACTCTATATCCAGCCCACATATGCACAGACAGACACACACTTAAAAAAAATAAGTAGCAGATACGGTCCAGTGGTTATAATGGCAATATATTCCTGCCTGAACAGTAATATTCTGAATCAAGTTCTTTATAAAGGACAGAAGAAGGTTATGTTAACATAACATAGTGGTGCAGGGTCTCAAGTATGGACTAATTTTTAAATAGTTACATGGTGGTAATTTGAATTCTACCTTTTTTCTCATCCTACATTATGAAAGAATATTCATTGCTGGAGGATGAATTTTTTTGACTTTTGTTTCAGAAGCAGATCTGTATAATCCCAAGATAAGATATTTTGCCTGCTTGACAATTCCACATTGATTTTCACTCTCCTCGTTTTTAGAACCTTAGGCTAACAACATGGAAAAGAATTCAGTCCTGAATACACAATGTGGATTTCTTTAAAGAGGAATGTATGTCACCTATGTTTTTCCCCTCAGAATATGGTTGCAACTGTTAATTATCTACATATCAATGATAAAAGTAAATTACAGTAATTACTGGAATAATTATATTCTAGTTTTCATTGACTTTAAAATTTTAATTTCTATATGCAAACAATGTTGACCAAATAAAATCTTGCAATATCTGTACCCTTTTATTTTTTTCATTTTTGCAACAGCATGGATGGATGTAGACAGTAATATGCTATGTGAAATAAGCCAGTCAGAGACCAGTACCACATGAACTCATTTATATGTGGAATCTAATGAACAAAATCAGCTAACAAACAAAATAGAAATATACTCATAATACAGAGAACAGACTGTCACAGGGGAGGAGTCTTGGACAGCAGGGTGAAAAAGTTGAAGGAATGAGGAAAAAAACCTCAAAATCACAGAAAACAACATGGTGATTACCAGAGGGAAAAAGGGATGGAGGAGGTAGAAGAGGGTAAAGTGAGGATCAGTGGTGACAGAAGGAGACTTGACTTGGGTGGTGAACACACAATACAATATACAGATGATGTACTATAGAATTGTACCTATGAAACCTATAATTTTGTTAACCAGTGTCACCCCAATAACTTCAATGATTTTTTCAAAAAAAAGATTCCCAGCTGGAAGAGCAGTTTCCTTCAGACTAATTACTACAGCAACTTAGATAGAAAACATGAGTTGTTACCAAAATAGCAGGTTAATTCACTTTAGACCACTAAATCTGTGTATATTTTCTATTTGGGGTCCTGATGTTTAATATCTGCTCATAACTTCATAATCATGAAGACTACACTTAGGCAACATTTATAGTTTTCAAGTCTCAAATGTTAACTTCATCTTTCAACTCTTACAAACAAATACTTATATGTATCACAAAGTAAACTGACCCTAAGGGAATTTGCTAATCCTTGTCACAGTGACTTTAGTTTTCCAACTCTTTTCTTTCAAACATTTTTGGAAAAGTATGTGTTTACTTATATTATTATACTATTTAGGCATTCTTTATACTTTATTTTGCTTAAATTCAAAGGGCTTAAATAATTCATAAGGTTCTCTATTTAGTTAAAAGTAAATTATGGAACACTACTCATCATTTTAAAAAGAAAAAAGGGAAAGAGTAGGGAAAAAACAGGACAACAATAGAGTATCTATGGAGATGACCTTTAAAACAACGTTTACTAGCATTCTAATGCAACTTATTCAGATTATTAGATCTGGCATCTTTCTGATCTAGTTATCTGGTCCAGTGCTCTTATCTTCCTTTGGAAAATAAGCACATTTTGAATGTGAAGATTTGAAATATTTAAGTTGCTAACTGCTTTTAATTATTCTGTAATCTTGTTCATAATAATCTCACATTTTCATTTCTTGACATGGAATGGATATCTAGTCTAACTGTATCTATGAAAGTAAACTATATCTGAAGATCTAATAATCACAACATAGTTTTAATAGCATACTAGTAACTGTTTTCATATAAGAAAAAAGTCTAGCCCTGGCTGGCGTAGCTCAGTGGATTGAGCGCGGGCTGCGAACCAAAGCATCGCAGGTTTGATTCCCAGCCAGGGCACATGCCTGGGTTGCGGGCCAGATCCCCAGTGGGGACCACATAAGAGGCAACCATACATTGATGTTTCTCTCTCTCTCCTTCTCCCTCCCTTCCCCTCTCTAAAAATAAATAAATAAAATCTTAAAAAAAAAAAAGAAAAAAGTCTCTGTGGACAGTTGGCAATGGTTTTAACACTTTCAAAATACAGAATCTGGAACCTTTGGAAAGGATACCATAGAGTGGTTTACATGTGTGGCTTAAGAGCATCATGGTTTCTTATGTAGCATGACAGCCCTTCAAAAAGAGTTGGCCTTCAGCAAATGGTTGTGTGACATAAACAATCAATCATCCCAACAGAGATGCTAGCAAGTGAAATTAAATTATTTTGGCCAAAAGTAGGTTTACTGAATTATTTAAGGAAAACCATAAAAAATCAAACTAGTTAGTCATATAAATCAGACTCCTTTAAATAAAGTGGTTTTGACAGTGAATAATACTAGTGCAATTTGTGTATAATGTTTATTATGAAATACCATGCATGAACATATTTTTACCATGGGGAATAAGCAGATTTTCAAAAAAGAAAAAAATTGCATGGATGTTGCAAAAAATGTTGCACTCAGTCTGTAGCTAAAGATATTATTTTAAAATGCTAGTAATAAAAATAAAAATGTAATGAAAGAAAGTAAGAAAGATAGAAAGAAAGAAAGGAAAAGAAGTTCCATCCTTTAGTAGAACCATAAGGGTACAAATAAAATAATGTTTTATAATATACTTCTTGTGAAAAGGTTCTAGGAAACTTATGCAAATCCTTGTAATAATTCTGATAATCTCTTCCAAGTCTTTTTTTAATCTAAAATTTATGGATTTGAGTGCTTTTTTAAACATGCAATATGCTAGTAATAGATAAGGAAATAAGACCAGTAAAAAACAAGTAAACATAACAGCTATCATTACCTATCTAGTGGGATAAAACTAAAGATCAGTTCCAAGATTCGGGCACTAAATTGTCCAACCACTACTCAAAATTCTGATCAAGATGACAGGGATAACCTCAGGAAACAGAACTATAATTTAGTAAATTGAGTAATGCAATAGCCCCTATCAAGTTGTAAAAATTAAATGGTATACTATCTACATCTGTAGAATTTGTACATTTTTCTTCCTACAATTTTAGTTTAGATGTGTGCAGTTCCTTGCCTAGATTTCTACTGCAATAAGCTCCAGACCTGTCTACATGCCTCAAGTCCAAATATCCCCTCCACACAATCAACCATGTCCCAGGTCTCATACCATAATCACAGTTAACTTTCTAATGTTTTAATCTTAAAATGTCACTTCCTTGCTTAAAATTCATATTCAACGTTGCCTTTAGGATAAAAAGCCAAGCTCTTAAATATTTCATAGTAGGCCTTCCATTAATGACTTGTTCCCTTTGTGCCTCTATACCCTCATTTCTTACCACTTCCCCTAGAAGTACACTACCTACTGACTATAACAAAAAAACTAAGAGTTTCCTGAATACATAAGGTTTTCTCTAACATTAACCCATGCTTCCATGTGTACTTCCACTCTGTCTAGAATTCCTTCCTACTGCAACCTCCATTTTCCATTGGCTAATCCTTATCAAGCCTTTGAAACTCAGACCTGACATCAATGTTAACTGGGAATTCTTGTTGACATCCTTCATCTGAGCTCAATGACCTTCCCTCTTCTGTGGTCCTGCAGTACCCTACTCATCTCTATTCCTGGGTTTATCACATGTTGTAGATACTGATAGAAAGACTGACTGGACCAATGGGAATGGGCTGAGGGTGGGGACCAGGAGGGGCCACTGGGGAGATCAGAAACTGTCCAGGGCCATAGCAAGGCAGCCCCAGGTCCCATGGATGGAGCTGCACTGCCCAGGTAACAGAGATCATGCTCCCCCTACCTTGAAAAACATAGCAGCAGAAGGAAGTTCTTACACTGAGCATGCACAAAGTTAGCAAGATAACTGGATAAGAGAGAAAAGCCCTCCTACCCCCTTCCTATACTGGATTAGGGGTGGCACCAGGAGAAGGGAAGCACATGCACAATAGAAGTTGAAATGGTGGCAGGGCAAGGTGCTGGACCAAAGACACCTGTCAGTCTAGGCGGGGGAAAGAAGTTTGAAAGGTGAACCCACTGAAAGTATACAAAAGTTTAGGAAATTAATTGGTCATTTGGAGAAAGTGCCCAGTCTATCCCACACCTGAAACTAATATAAACCTGGGGAAACAAAGAAACTCCCTCTCGTTCATCATTCACTGTGCAGAGGGTGTACTGGCCTCTCCTCTCCACGGGCCATGAGACCTTAGAAGTCACGTGGCCCCTGGCCTTCAGGAGAGGGTATCTCTTGCCAACCTGGTGGCATACTCACCAGTGACTTGGCACTCTCTGGCCCGGGAGCATGGGACCTTGCATTCCTAGAAGCTGCATGGCCACTGGCAGCACTGGCTCCACATGCAACCACCAGGAGGTAGCCTGAAGACAGACAGCAGCTGGGAACAACCTAACCTATCTGAATGACTGATGAGTAGCCACCTCAGGCTCCACAGGATGGTAATTTGAAGTGGAGCAGGAATTCTGAGAACTCTTCGTTTTGTTCTTGCTGAGGACAGCTCGATTTTGTCTGGGTTTTGCTGAAGAAATGAGTTTTGAGACGGGGAGTTCCCCATTTCCCAGATCATTCAGCATCCAAATAAAACCTTCTTTCCTTTCTCACCAGCATCTGCCTCTAGGTTTTGCCTTTTGGTGGCAGCAGGCAGCTGAACCCCACTTTTGGTTCAGCAACATTATGATAATAATCTATTTACCTGTCTACCATATCCACTAGAATTCCCTGAGAACACAGTCATATTTCTATATTCCCAGCATGCAGCACAGTGCCTAGAAAATAGTAGAAACTTAATAAATGTGTATTGACTAAAGAAAGCAGAAAAGCACAACTAGCATTTGCGATAAAAATTCTCTTTACGAGACTTGATATATGAAGTCTGCCCCCAAATAGAATGATGCTGAAACAAAAACACATACATTGTGGTATAAAAAACATCATTGGGAGAGGAGGTAAGCTACAAGCAACTTTCATGGAAGTATGTTTTTTTTTCATTATTTCTTTAACTTTTTATATAGCATTGTGAGAGATTTGGTTTTCTTCTCCCCCATAGGTTGTAATGAAAACATCACAAGGTCATTTTCTCAAAATTTTATCATTTCACATTGTGGGAAAAAAACTAAATATGAAGACTTTGTTTGGAGCTCCAAAGCCAATGACCTCCAAACAAACGCTTCTCCTGTGGGACCTGTGGACACATCAACTACAGGAAATACCTAATGTCCTCCTAAACAGTGTGACTCAAACTCATACACTGGGACTGAGCAAGGGGTGGTTCATCCAGAACAACTCAACACCAATGTATACAAGATAGGCAAAATAAATAACTACTACTGAGCTGGACAAATATCTTAAAGTCCTAATTAAAGCAGAAAATAGGAAATAAAATCAATGCTCAAACATATGGTAAATAAAGGTAAGAAGTCCCTAAAGTATATTTTCATATATTAAAATTATTTTAAGTATATCTCTCTCTACTCACTAAAATTTAATCCATGAGTCAATTCATAATTATTAGCTATACTATCATGGTACAATTGATGCTACTGTGTTTTTATGATGCCATGAAAAAAAATTTCACTAAATGTCAAATGGGGTTAATGTAATTGTCTCCTTAATAATGAAATTTGAGGTATTATATGCACGAGGTCTAACCATTGTTAATATACGAGAACGGTTTGCATGACATCGATGTAACCTGGAGGCCAAGAAGAGTGGACTGGAATGCATGTGCATGAAAAATGACAACTTCACTGTACTAGTCAGTGGAGGTGATAGACTCCATTGAGTGAGCATGTGTGCTGTATGGCCGTCACATTCAAAATGACTGAGCAAGGAGAGCAATGAATCTGCATGAAATTTTGTGTTAAGCTTGAACACAACAGTTCCTCTAGGGAAACTATTCAGAAGGCCACAGCTATGGGCAACTGGTGACTGGCAGCTTCACCATGACAACATACATGCTCATGCATCACATCTGATGCAGAGTTTTTTTGTGAAACATCAAATCACTCAGGTGACTCAGCCCCCCTACAGCCCAGATTTGGTGCCCTGTGACTTCTGGCTTTTCCCGAAACTAAAATCACCTTTGAAATGGAAGAGATTTCAGAATGTTAGAGAGATTCAGGAAAATAGGACAGGGCAGCTGATGGCGGCTGGGAGAATTCTGTGAGGTCCCAAGGTGCCTACTTTGAAGGGGACTGAGGCGTCACTGCCCTATGTACAATGTTTCTTATATCTTGTATCTTCTTCAATAAATGCCTCTATTTTTCATCGTACATGGCTGCATACCTTCTAGACAGACCTCGTACATATACACATACTCACACACAAATAGCCAAAAAATAAAGGAAAACCTGCTTAATTAACATCATCAGACATAGGGGGATGCAATTCAAAACCACAACAGTATACTACCCCATACCCTTTAGGATGATACAATCAAAATATAGACAATGGCAAGTATTAAGGAAGATGTGGAGAACTTCAATCTCTCTTACATTGCTGGTAGAAATGTAAAATTCTACAGCCACTTTGGAAAACAGTTTGGCAGTTGCTCAAAATATTAAACACAGAATCACCATGTAGCTGAGAAATTCCCCCTCCTATTTATATACCCAAAAACTGAAAACAAGTATTCATACAAATGCTTTCACATAAATTTCAATAGCACTACTATTCAGAAGATCCAAAAGGTGGAAACAACCCAAATGTCCATCAACTGATGAAAAGATAAATGATATGTAGTTTTCTGCACAGTGGAATATTTTCATCCATAAAAAGAAATTAAATACTTTGATAAATACTACAACATAGATGAAACTTGAAATCATATGCTAAATGAAAGACACCAGACACACCAGACCAGAAATTGTATGATTCCATTTTTATGAAAAGACCAGAATAGGCAAATTCACACAAAATTTAGTTTAGTGACTATGAGGGCAGAGTATTGAGGATGTAAGGAGAGGAATGCCTGCTGTCAGGTACCTGGTTTCTTTCTGGGTTATGACAGTGTTCTAAAGTCACATTGTGGTAATGGCTGCACAACCCTGTATATGTACGAAAACCACTAAATTTTTTTTAAATGACAAAGTATGTATCAAGAAGATCCTGTCAAGCATAATATAATGATGAATAATGATAAGAAAAAGCTAACAGAGAAGGTTGGATGATAGTAACTAGAGGCCAGAGAGAGGGTAATTTTAACAGAGTAGCAAAGAAAGGTATCATACTGCCAACGGCCAGTAGGAGAGCTAGGAAGTAGTGGAGGCACTGGATGAAGACATCATTATGAAGATAATTAGCCTCGAAAGAAATACAAAACACCCATTTAAATGCTAGGACAATAGGCACATTGAAAACAATCCCATAAACATTTTTCAAAGATATTCTATGGAATATCTTGTCATTGTGACTTCTATAATACAATTAATTTCCTAATACTTTAAGAAGATTAAAGTAATATTTATGCAAATGACCAAATTTATGTATGGCATTGCCACAGCTACTTATATAATACAGCTTTTTAAATTTAAAATTGCATTTTCTGACTTTTCCCATTATTATTCTGAATCATTTTTTCCTCGAAATAAAGACCTGTATGTAACTGCATGAAAAGCAAAAAAGAAACAGGCAGACTCAGTGTTTGCAAGCACCACACTTGCTGGAAACTCTGGTTTCTTTGGTGTCACTGGAATGTCACTCTTTATGTAGGTCTTTTGTGCAGTGATGAATGAAATGGCTACTGATGCTCTCTAAATAAAAGATTCACTCCTCCTTGAAGAAGCAGGTGCTAAGGAATAGCTACTGTTTGCACAGTGACTTTCTGGAGAAAAACTTGATACAAAAGAAACATACAAATAATTCCTGGGAGGCCTCCTCTGTGAATCTCCTAGACAATAGCCCAGCTGCAGTAATGCCACATGTGTCATTCTTCAGGTCAGTATGGTATTGGTGCCTTTTTTATAGCACTATCACAAGCAAATTTATAATGCACACATCACACAGAATTCGACATTTGGGGTTACATTTCATTACTTGATGAATATCTTGGTCTAAGACTTTTATTGAAAACAACCTTTTGGGTGTTGGTGCTTAAATCTTTAACACAATCAAGTACTGGCAAGAAGTATCTTTATAGAATATTTTCTCTCACTCGTCATATTTTAGACTAATCCATTATCTTAAAAAAGTAGCCATTGCATATATTTTACCTACTTTTCAAAAAGACAAATTAGATTTCCAGTTTATAAAAACAAAAAAGTGATGTTATTATTACTGACAATTCAACAATCCATATAAGGGCTATATTATTTCTAATTCGGCACATAATTTGCATAAATGTATCACCACACCTCCATCGTCTCAATGTTGTTGAAATAGACATTAGAATGAATAAAGGTACAGATGAGGCTTATGTTTCCAACTGAAGTTGTAGCAACAAGTTTTATGTCCAATTATTTTGGTACTTTTAAAATCCCTAGAGTACTAAGTGTCTCCAAAATAAAGTATGGCATAAAAGAGGAATGCTACTCTGAAATTGAGAAGAAAAATGAATATACTTTTTAAAATGATGCTAGAATACTGATATAATTTTTAGAAGCATTATCAACACTATAGTTGATATTTAGCAAATCGTCATTTAGGACATGAAAAGGAAAATTAGATATATTCTTAAAAAATGCTAAGCAATTTGTTTTTTCAAAACCATTTCCAGAGGGGAAGGGGTTTGGAGAGCTGAGTGAAAAAGGTGAAGGGATTAAGGAGCCCACATTGGCAGTTACAGAACAGTCATAGGGATGTGAAGTACAGCACAGGGAACACAGTCAGTAATATTGTAATAACTTTGTATGGTGGAGGTGGGTACTAAAAATATGAGGCAAACAAAGCATTTTGTAAAGTATCTGACTGCCTAACAACTATGCTATATACCTGAAACTATTATAAAGTAATACTGAACATAAACTAACTGAAAAAAATGAAAAAATGTATCTTCTACAGTGAGGAAACAAAGCTATGCTGGTTACAATCCAATACCAATACAATTAATTACAAGTTTCAAGAGCAGGTCTGATAATCTGAGGAAAGGATTTTTCTAAGCAGTTAGGGGACAGAAGTTATTAACCTAAACTTAGAACTAAAAAGATCAAGAGAGCCACCTGCAGTTTGAAATCCAGAAATATGAAAAATTAACCTAGGCCTTCTATTTCAAAGCCTAGGGAATCTCATTGAAATTCTGAGAATCTATTTGATTCTCGGAATGACACACCCAGAGTATCTGATTAAGTTGAACATGGTAATAAAACACCGCTCAACAGAACCCAAATGCACATTTAAAAAATCACGTTTTACATTATATAATACTTTCTAAATCCTTTTTTCTAAGATTAAAATAGTATATTTAATGTATTCAAAAAGCACTTGAAACGTCTCAATTGAAGACCTACTAAAGTAGTTGCCAAATATGTGGCAACTGGATTTGTATGATAAAGGATATTCTCCCATCATCTATGCAACGATAATAGTCCTGATAAGAAAGACCTCCAATTTGGGAGACACTATCAAAATATAAATTTACCATGAGTTTATAAAGTTAACTTTCCATTTTCAAGTTTCTTATAATAACTTTTTTATTTTAATTATTGTTCAAGTACAGTTGTCTCCATTTTCCCCTCACCACTCCCCGACCCCAGCCATCCCCACCTCCGACCCTTGATATTACCTCCCCCTGTGTTTTGTCCATGTGTCCTTTATACATGTTCCCATAAACCCTTCCCCCTTTCCCCCCATCATTCCCTCCTGCCTCCCCTCTGGTTACTGTCATTTTGTTCTTACTTTCAATCTCTCTGCTTATATTTTGCTTGCTTGTTTGTTTTGTTGATTAGCTTCCACTTATAAGTGAGATCATATGGTATTTGTCTTTTACTGCCTGGCTTATTTCCCTTACCATAATGCAAATGATACCTCAGACAAGGGTTTGATCCCCAAAATAAAGAACTCACATGACTCCACTCCAGGAAGACAAACAACCCAATTAAAAAATGGACAAAGGACTT
>CM052552.1:4462040-4550236 GCA_028533065.1 Trachops cirrhosus | reverse complement strand
CTACCCCCCCTTTGGCTTTGTCCACGTGTCCTTTATACATGTTCTTTGACAGCCCTGCCCCTATTTCCCCCATTATCCCTCTTATTCCTCTACTCTAGTTACTGTCAGTTTGTTCATTATTTCACTGTTTCTGGTTATATTTTGTTCACTTGTTTATTTTCTTAATTATGTTCTACTTACAGGTGAGATCATGCGGTATTTGTCTTTCACTGCCTGGCTTATTTCACTTAGCATAATGCTCTCCAGATCCATCCATGCTGTCGGAAAGGGTAGGAGCTCCTTTTTCTCTATGCTGCATAGAATACCACTGTGTAAACATACCATAGTTTTTTGATCCACTCATTTACTGATGGGCACTTAGGCTGCTTCCAGCTCTTGGCAATTGTAAATTGTGCGATTATGAACATATGGCTGCATAGGTTCTTATGAATGGTTTCAGGACTCTTAGGGTATAATTCCAACAGTGGAACTGCCAGATCAAAAGGCAGTTCCATTTTTAGTTTTCTGAGGAAATTCCATACTGTTTTCCACAGTGGTTGAACCAGTCTGCATTCCCACCAACAGTGCACTAGGGATCCCTTTCCTCCACATCCTCTCCAACACTTGTTGCTTGTTGATTTGTTTATGATGGTCATTCTCACCAGTGTGTACTGGTATCTCACTATGGTTTTAATTTGCATCTCTCTGATGGCTAGCGGTGCTGAGCATCTTTTCATATGTCTCTGGGCCCTCTGTATGTCCTCCTTGGAGAAGTGTTTGTTCAAGTCCTTTCCACTTCTTTAAATTAGGGTGTTTGCTTTCGCTCCCTCTCTCTCTAGTATGGTACCATAATGTCCTCCAAATTCGCATGAAATGCACCCTCAAATAAATGTACCCCACTAACATATAAAGTGGTCAAGTAACAGTACAGCCTATTATGAACCATGAGTCTGTTTGGAGTTATTAAGAAGTAATGACATATTTGGTGTGAGCAATTTAGTCTCTTCTATATCCTATTGTCTAAGGACATCAACATTATTCGAGGGGAATAGGCTAGAAGCTGAATCTGTCAATAGCACATAAAAACCTAACATGAAGTCTGCTGCCACCACAAGCAAAATTCTCCACATAGCCATGTCAGCTTTCTCAGGAGTAGAGGTACACCACACCAAATCCAGGATATTAGAGAAATAAAACACAGAGAATACAGTCAAATCTACACAAACTTATTAGGTTTTTAAACAAGGAGTGGTAACAGTCCAAAACCCATGGGACACAGCAAAGGCAGTCCCAACAGGGAAGTTCCTACCAATGAAGACTTGTCTACAAAACACAGAAACATTCCAAATAAACAACTTAACCTTATTTATACAAGAACAGGAGGAACAACAACAAACAAAGCCCAGGGTAGAAGGAAGGAAACACCAAGATCAGAGCAGAAATAAATGACATAGAGATTAAAAGAACAAACCAAAGGATCAATATCGAGGAGCTGGTTCTTTGAAAAGATAAACAAAATTGATGAGTCTTTAACCAGACTGTTCAAGAAAAAAAGGGAGAAGACTCATATAAATAAAATCAGAAATGAAAGAGGAGAAATTATAACTCATATCACAAAAATACACAGGATTGTAAGAAATTACCACAAACAACTATGTCAAGAAATTTGAAAACCTGGGTGAAATGGACAAATATCTAAAAAAATATAATCTTCCAAAACTGAATTAAGAAGAACAAGAAAGCCTGACCAGAGTGATAACAGCTAGTAAAATCAAAGTAGTGGGGGAAAAAAAAAACCCCGCATCACACTAAAGCCCTGGACCAGACAGTTTCACACGCTAATTTTACAAAACATGTAAGGAAGAGCTAACCCCTATCCTTCCCACACTATTCCAAAAAAATCCAAGAACACGATGACTCCCAAACTCATTTTATGAGTCCAGCATCATCATAACCACAAAACCAAATACAGACACAACAAGGAAAGAAAACTACAGGTCAATATCTCTGATGAATATAGACACTAAAATCCTCAACAAAATATTGACAAACCGTATCCAGCAAGACATTAAAAAGATCATACAGCATGATCAGGTGGGATTCATCCTAGGGACACAAGGATGGTACAATATTTGCAAATCAATAAATTTAATATATCACATAAACAGAAGACAAAAATTACATGATCATATCAATAGACATGAAAAAAGCATTTGATAAGGTACAGCACCCATTTATGATAAAAACACTGAGCAAAGTGGGAATAGAGGGAGCATTCCTCAACATAATAAGGCCATATATGAGAGACCTACAGCCAACATCATACTCAATGAGCAAAAACTAAAAGCTTTCCCACTAAGATTAGAAACAAGACAAGGATGTCCACTTTCACCACTTGTATTCAACATAGTATTGGGAGTTGTAGCCACAGCAATCAGACAAGAAAAAGAAACAAAAGGCATCTAAATTGGAAAGGAGGAACAAAAACTGTCATTGCTTGCAGAAGATATAATAGTATACATAGAAAACCCTACAGACTCCACCAAAAAACTATTCAACCTAATAAGTGAAATAGGCAAAGCAGCAGGATACAAAGTCAATATTCAGAAGTGAAAGCATTTTTATACACCAACAATGAAATATCAGAAAAAGAAATCAGGAAAAAAACCCATTTGATATAGCAACAAAAAAATAAAGTTCCTAGGAATAAACCTAACCAAGGAGGTAAAAGATCTGTTCTCAGAAAACCACACAACACTGTAGAAAGAAATTAAGGAAGACTGAAACAAATGGAAGCATATACCGTGTTCATGGATTGGAAGAATTGGAATCATCAACATGTCCATACTACCCAAACAATGTAGAGATTCAACGCAGTCTCTATTAAAGTACCAAAGACATAACTGATATAAAACAAACATTTCAAAACATATATGTAACCATACATGATCCCAAATACCTTCAGCAATTTTGAGAAAGAAGGACGGAGTAGGAGGGATCATAATACCTGACATCAAACTCTATTACAAGGCACTGTAATCAAAACACTCTGTTATTTTCAGAGCTGTTAAAATAATCTAAATCAGCAGGTATACATAAAAATACTAAAACCATGATATTTTCAACAAAATCAAATAGAAAGAAAATATTGGATACAGTGAAAGAACACAGGAAATAGCAATTCTAATATTTTTCCATATATAACACAAAGCAATTAAAATCTGAAAATAAAATCTGCATCACTGCTAATAGTAACAGTTTCTATGAATAATTTTAAATAAGTACACATCAAAACCCAAATTATAAAATAATAAAAATGTATCAAATACTATACTCAATGTGAATGAAATTCGTGACTGCCAAATACCTAACACATCCCTATCACACACATATACATATGCAATATTTTAAAAATATATATTTTCTGAAAAGAGAGAACTTTGAGATTATTTAAAAGTTAAAAATCATTATCTTGAAATGCCAGAATTCCAGATGACATCAATTTATATATATATATATATATATATAATTTTTTTCTAAATTTGCCAAAGATTTTTCCAGATTTTCCACAAGCATTAATTTTATCATTAAATAGCTTTACTAAAAATGAATTGCTCTTCAATTGTCTTAAAAACATTATTTTTAGAGAACATGCTTGATATTATTATAAGGATGGCTTAGATTATATTTATAAGTGGCTGATGCATAATTTCATTGTTCTTTAACCCCAAACTTAGTATACTCAAAAATTACATTTTGTTTCCTAATGCTGTTTTATTCAAACATTAATATTTCAAACAGGTATATTAGTTTTAATAACTCATATCCCAAAAACATTTGATCTTCTGTGCTGTCCAAATGATTAACTGTTGGTTAGGATGCAAGTTTAAGACACTCAAAAATTTATTGTTAGCCATATCAATAATCACAGCATACAACAATCACCAAACTTCCCTATGATCAGAATGTAATAGGACACTTTTTAAATGGTTATCTCGTATTAACATGAATAATAGTCACCAAACCTGATTTCCAATGAGAATAATTTAAAAGTACATTGCTAATACCAACATTTCCTCATCTTCTTAAAGAAATTGCCACTATCTTCTCAGAGAGCAGGCCTCCTACAGGTGCCTTCTCAGTTTGAGTGGGGAGGGAAATGGTTATGTAAGCATGTGTTGGTTCTCACTATAAATTGTCTATCAGCCTCACCTTTAACGAACATAATCAACAAAAGAAAAAAGCATACAAAATATAACCAGAGACATTGAAATTAAGAACAATCTAACAACAGCCAGAGGGGAGGGGGGAGGGGGAGGGGACAGTGGGGAGAAGGGTTTTCAGTAACTACTTTAAAGGACACATGGACAAAACCAAGGGGGAGGGTGGGAGCAAGGGAGGGAGGTGGGTTTGGCTGAGGTGGGGGGATAATGGTGGGGAGAAAATGCAGACAACTGTAATTGAACAACAAGAAAGTAATTTTACAAAATGTCTATCAGCCTGATAACAGAGACTGACCCATACAACTGTAAAACATGTGATGCATTCATCAGTTTAGAGGGGACCCGTATTCCATTAGTCTGTGCTAATTTAATGATCAACACCAGGCTGAATGCACACTGCAAAGAAATAAGGGCGAGATGCAGATATTCAGTGGCATGGTGAAATGTAATGCCTCAAAGGAAGAAGATAAAGATTGTAGGAGGTAAAGCCCTACAATAAACATAAGAAATCTCGCTGTTATTTTTATCATAGAATTTAAGATTGGCCAATTTGCTTTGCAAATGCAAGCTGTTTGTTACTATAAAAATGGACATTTCCCCAACCCCCACATTGGTTTAATACTTAGCTGTCAATCACTAAAATCCATCAACCTCCCATAGACCTGATGTCCAGTGACAAGCCACAAAGGAGTTGTCTAGCCAACAAAAATGATTTATAAATAAGAACTGTGGAAGGAAAATGTAGCTGCCATTTTGTTTGATCAAAACTCTTGCAATTAGAACATTTCTTTAAAAAATTATTTAAAATACAGCCCTTTAGATAGATATCTAGCTTCCCAGTTCTCCCTGTCTCAAAGATCTCACACATATATCAAAATATTCTGTACAAGACATTTCTCTTTCCACCAGTATCACCTTGACCTTTTCAATATTTAACTTTTAGTAATAGATCTATACACATGAAAGTGGGTAAAGGAAAAGACAACTGAAAACTGTGATAAATGTATTTTCATTTATGAGCCCAAACCCCTAGCACTCACTCTTTCATATAAATAAATACATACATACATACATACATTACTTCAGAGAAAAACCTATTGATGTAAATAACTGCATTTAAAAAATAATATATTTATAAAACCATCTACCTAGACATAGAGTTTTTTTTCTTCCAAAGCTCATCTTAAAAGCCACCTTGCTGAACTTTTCCCGTTCCATCTAACGAAAGAAAAATAGTATCACACATACTCCAAACAAAGGTGTCCAGGATGCACAACACCACACAATGTGAACAACAAAAACAATGCATGTGAAAATGTATGTAGCATTTGTACGAGAACCATTTTCATAGTTACTCGTTACCCTTAACCCTACTAGGTAGACTCGGTATCATTATCTTTACCTAACACTGGAGGAAACAGGTTCAGACAAGTAAATTGACTCACTTGGTGTAAGGAACTAGAAGGTTACAGAGCTGGGATTTATCCATCCTAAGTCTTCTTCCCTGTCCAGTTAATATATTCTACTCCCTATTAGATTCCACATAATACATAGCCTTTAACAATCTAACTGCAAGTCCTTACTCCCATTCAAGCCGACTGATATTTTCTGTCCCAATTTTTCCCATTGCTCTTACACATAGTGCATGCCTCCATTAGAACAACTATCTTACTGTACCATAGCTATTTGTTTACAAGCCTCTTTTTCCACTACACTGTAAACTCCCTGATCATAATAATTTCATCTTGGTTCCTCCAAAACAATGGAAAGTACTCCACATAAAGGAAGTTCTTAGTCAATATTTTCTGAATGACTATTTTGAAGTTTAAATGAATACAATATATTCTACTCACCCAGCCTCAGAGTACACACAAAGTAGTAACTAATTACCTATTAACTATTTTCCTAATCAATCCACATTCTACTTATTTGTTACATTTAAATATCACTGAATGTTATTAATTTTATTTCTAGACCTTAAAACTGTTTGCATCATATTATTTGGTCCTTCAGAGATTCCTGTGTAACCTTTACTCTAAACATATTACGGAAGGCTCTCAGTATCCAGTGATATAACAGTAATTTTTAAGACTTTCTCTGCACAAGTCCCTAAGAACACTAAGAGGAATAAAAGATGGTCCCCATTCATGAATATCTAACCTTCTGGGAGAATGAAAAACAATTTGATTGTCAGAACTAAGGACATCATAAGAAAGCAGGAGTTACACTCATCATACCTTCAACTTCCTCTTTGATAGCTCAAATAATCTTATGTATAATAACATTATTTATGTAGTAATAATGGGTACAACTGAAAATTGCTTTGCTACTACATATATACATCCAAAAGTTAATTACTGTTCATTAGAAAACCTGATATAATATAGCTACATATACACACAAATTCAGAGAGCACTAAGTAGGAGTTGTGTTCTCTAATCAGCTCAAGCAAACATTTATTTAAAGTATGTTTCAGGTTGACTCTCACTAGAAAGTGTTTCATACAATAACATTAACCATCCCTTGTTAAAATGTGTTGATACTGAAGTGTGTGTTAACTAGATTACCTAATATGGAAGCGAATGGGTCAAACACAGCACCACATAGCCAAAAGCTTAACGTATCCTTGTTCTTTAGGATTTCTTTTTATTCCCATTAGTTTAAGGGAGCAGACAGATTTTAAAATACAGGGTCTGGCATTAACAGTTTGACAAATTCCCCGAAGTGTCTGTTCCACATAAGGATGTAACAATCCTAGTCTTTCCTGATTATTATAATTTCACTAATGAACTCATTTTTTAGCAGAGAGCTCTTTTTGTGTTGCCAATTGAAAATACATTATTAATATGTAGAACAACATCAAAATGTATAACATCAATGTAAAATGGTTTAAGTAAAAATCAATTAAGGTCTGTTACATATTCGGAGGGATGAAACTGGTTAAAATCATTTGGCTGACTATTCCTAAGAAGAGTGTCCTCAATAACCAATTAACTTTTAAACAGTAAAAACGTTCAAAGAACCTTTCTTAAATCTAATACTAAAATGGCACTAGGCACAGTTTGGGAGAGGCAAGTGATGAATTGGGAAATGAATGCACATAGTTAAATGACAGGTTATTATTATCAAGTCAATATATTTTGTTTTGGATGATGAGGTCTGAGGAACTTAGCATATTATCAAAGATAATTAATTAACTTAATAAATAAATAAATAAAAAGTGAACCACCCACAAGTCAATGATGAAGGGGTTATGCACTAAGGGGCTGCGATTAGTCTAATTTTGTGAATTGGAAGAATAAAACAGTACCAGCCATACCAAACTAAACACATTATTACTGTATGATCTAGCAATCATGTCCCTTGGTATTTATTAAAATTAGTTGAAAAGTTGCATCTACAAAACAAACCTGCACATAAATACTTATAACAGCTTCATTCCTAATAGATAAAACTTGGAAACAACCAAGCTGTTCTTCAATAGATGAACAGATAAACAAATTCTGGTACATCCACACAAGAGAATGTTATTCAGTAATGAAAAAAAAAGCTATCAGGCGATGGAAACTCATGGAACAATCTTTAAATGCATATTGCTGAGTATAAGAGGTCAATCTGAAAAGGTTAAACAAAACTATGGAAATAGTAAAGTGATAGGTGATTGCCAGGGGTTTGGGGGAGTCAGGAGGGAAGGATGAATAGGTGGAACATGGGAGGTTTTGGACATTGAAACCATTCTCTATGGTACTGTAATGGTGGAAAGATGGCATTATGACATTTGTGAGAATCCCTAGACTGTACAACACAAAGAGGTAACCCTGTAGTAAACTAGGGACTTTGGTTATTAGTAATGCATCATCCTCTCTTTCTCCCTCCCATCCCCCCTGGCCGCTAAAAAATAAATAAATAATTAAAAAACATAAAATGAACTAAGGAGGTCCCAAATTATCCTGAGAGAAAGACACTTCCTAACCCTTCCTGCCCCACTTGAATTACATCTGAATTCAGGTTATACAGTGCTTTATCAAAGTTTTTATTACATGTATGACCTTTGACTGAATATACTATTTATAATCTTTGAAAATACAGTTTTCTTTCCTCATCATGATCGACCAAAGGAAAAATATGGTAGAAGTTCTAAACCGCTGGTGTCCAGTTAAGTAATATTCCTATAGGGAAATGAAAAGACTAATGGTAACTGTTTATAACCCTTTCCTCAAAGGGGTATATTAAAAATATTTAGTCATCATTGAGTTTGTATCGAGAGACACAACTTAGGTTTAAGGTTACATGGCAATTATGTCTGACAAGTCTTAAATTAAGCATGTTCCAGTAGAAGTACCTAAAAAGTACTTGCACTGGCCTCAGGCAGCTCCAAGAAAAGTGTTAAAAAAGTAGAAGAGGTGCCCAACCTCATACCCAGCTTCATGATGGCAACCGCTGACAGACCCCACAGACTCCCAGTTTTACCAAATACAAAATCCACTCATGTTTAACATTAACCAGTAAGACCAGATCAGCAACAAATTTCTCCTTAGAAACTGATATATGGTCTCTTGCTTACCACACAACCCTGAAGACTTGTATTGGGAGCCAAGAAAACTACAAAGCAGACAGATACAAAGATAAGCAATGCTACACTTTAGGAGATTAAAGCAAATTACATTGTGGTGGACAGTGACATTTTGGGTTGGCCAAAAATTTCCTTGTTTCCCCCCCCCATAAAATGGCTCTAGTAGCATTTAGCTGTCTTTAACTTCATTTAAAACAATTTTATTAGATTGTATTGTGACAGCTTCCATATCAGTGTGCATTAAAAAAACTTATGAAAACTGGTGAATTTTTGTGCAGCCACTTAAATACTAAAGGTGGAAGAAAATATGCAACGGCTTCCACATATCGTGCTTTATTATTTCAAGAATGGTAAAGCTGCAACTGAAATGCAAATAAAGATCTGTGCTGTGTACAGAGAAAGTGCTGTGATTGATCGAATGTGTCAAAAGCGGTTAGTGAAGTTCCATGCTGGAGATTTCTCACTGGGTGATGCTCCATGGTCAGGTAGACCACTTGAAGTTGACAGTGATCAAATCAAGACATTAACTGAGAACACTCAATGCTATACCACATGGGCGATAGCCAACACACTCAAAAGACCCAAATCAATAACGTTATTGGTGAAAATGAAAAATGTGTCTTTTATTTTACAGAAAAAAATCATATGGACTTTTGGCTACCCCAATATGTAGCAACTAACAACTGAGTGGCTCCTTTTGAACAATTTTCTTTGGGAACAGATGGAAACAACTTGTCAAAGGTATAGATAGCACCCCATTCTATAAACAGTGGCTGTAGTCTCAAATTATTAAGGAGGGGGAAAAAGGATGCCCATATCTTGATCTTTAAGAACAAGCCTGCTTAGAGAGTGAATAAAAGCCATAAAGATGACCAATTCCTTACACAATGAAGGTAAGTAACCTCTGATATACAGCACATCTATTTCTTCTATTTTTTTCATAAAGACATGCTAATGATATTACCACTCCAAAATAAAAGGTCAAGCATGAATTAATTTAATACTTCAAAATACATTTTCCTTTCTGCCAAATTATATAAACTCACATGCTAAGTGAAATGTTCTCTAAGACAAATGAGAACAACTTAACCTTAAGAAAAGCTGAGCATCGATTTTTCACGAATTAGCCACTGGTGGGTTTGCATTTCATAAAAAGAAAGATTAAATGTCGATTTCACACTTGGGGAACTGCCCCACCTACTGATCCAAATGAAAACAAGAAATTCATCACCAACATGTTGACAGCTTATGATTTGTTTCAAGACATACCTTTTTACAAGTATTCCAGTCTGAGGATAACATATTCCTACTACACCAGGTTAATGGCAGGACCTGACGTAATTGTTTTACTTCTAACACAAAGGCTAGGTAGCTTTTTAAGACATGGTTAGCAACAGCAATTTTCAAATATAATTTGCTCAGACCAAAAGAGAACATACAGGAATTGATCAATACATAGTTTCAGTGTATACATCTGAAGTTGGACCACTACAGCTATAGCTACGAATTTTCTCTTACACAGATCATGTAATTTGTTAGATGAAGATGTTTTCTTATAAAAGAGATTTTGACTCAGTATTTGCCTTAACTCAGAAAGATGTTACAAAGCCACAACATAAAAAATGCCATGTTCACATGTACATAGACACATATTTACAAGTGACTCATGAAAGATGGATTTTAAAATAATTAAATAGAAGGGAAAAAACTAAATTTGACATAAGGTCGGCATATCAGATAGTATTTGTTACTCTGTGAAGCTGGGAAGGATTGTCAGAAACCGGGTCACTTAAAAAACAAAGAGTGAATGCAGATGGGAATGACCTTGTGGAAATTATTGAATTCAGTTACTTTTTATTGTGCATTAGTCAAAATCAAAATGAGGCATTCCCTAAAATAAAACACTAGAGGATTTGTGGAAGGCAGAGCATTTACACAATAAAAAAATGACATGTCAAAGTGCTGTTTTAGAAATAATGTTCATTAAGACTGCCCATTGGTTCACATAAAAAAAGTTGGTATTAGAAATAGTTTAAGTTGAATATGGTCATTTTGATGCCTGAAAGACACTATACATAGCCTAACTTCTGTGTAAGTTTCAAGTTATTTATATAATCTTTAGATCAAGTGCTACTTATCCCCATCCTTCCTGAAATGTTGTTTAATGTGCTCAGTACCCAGTCTTTAAAGAGACTGAATTAAATATCTTATTTTAAAAAAATAAAATCAATAACTTTGAGAATAAATTTCTCCAACATAAAAAAATAAAATAGTCTAAATGTGGGATATGTTTCTAAGTCATGTCCATACCTCAAGTCTAGTTAATAATAAATCAAAATAACAATAAGAAACTAATGGCACCCAACACTCATAATACTAACTAGGGACCAGGCCACTATTTGAAACATTTTAATCCTTTTAAACTCATGAAAATCAGATGAGGAACTATTACTGTCCCTTCTATTTTACAGATGAGGAAAATGACATATAAGAAGATAGGTAACCTGCTGAGGGTCACCTAGCTAGTAACTGGGAGTGCCAGGTTCAAACCAAAAGCTCTGACTCCTGGGTTCATTCCTTTTAAGCTACAGTGAAGTTGCACAATCTCCTTCATAGCCCTCCCCACCCACCCCTGGTGAAAAAGCTGATGGGATCTTACAAACAGGTTTTTAAAAAATGTTTATTGCATTTTTTCTACTACTATTTAGTTCCCTCACATTCCCCTCCCCTCATCACCACAGTGTTGTCCATGCCCATGAGTCCTTTTACCTTTTTGCTCGATTCCTCTACCCCTTAATGCCTGCCCCCAGAGCTGCCATCCTGCTCTCTCTCTCTGAGTCTGTCTCTGTTTTGCTTGTTAGTTCAGTCTACTCATTAGATTCCACATAGGAGTGAAATCATATGGTATTTGTCTTTCTCTGACTGGCTTACTTCTCTTAGCATGAGCAAATAGTTTTTCACTGACAAGTGTCTACAAACAGTTTTCAGAGGTGTAAAGCAGTGGAATTGATCTGGTTCAAGTTGTTGAAAAGATGGATGCCCAGGATTTCTGACAGCATTAGGAAAAATAAAAGATAAAATTATGATTTCTCATGAGGGAGAGAAGGAAATTATAGGGGGAAGCGGAGGCAAAAAAAAAAGTACACAACAAAAGTAATAAATCTGAAAACCTGAAACAAAAAAATTTATTAAAAAATAAAATTAAGAAAAAAGCCAAGAAACACATCACACTCCATCTTTAATCCCCAACAAACCAATTCTCAGATACACCGCTTCACTGAAACTGCTAGTTTTACTCCTAAATTTCCCCAAAATTCTTTGCCATAGGTCTCTTCCTGACCTATGAGACATCAACCACTGATCATCATTTCTCATTTTCTAGCTCTTTTGCTCCCTTTGCCATTAACCATGACTACTTCCCATGATCCCATACTATGCTTCTGGCTTCCCTTCTCAGCGACACTCTTAGAAAGCTTGCCTTTCCACGTCTATTTTTTTAGTTGCCTAAAATTTATTCCTAATTATATATCCTAACATGTCATAAAAGTAAACACATACAAAAATAATAGAAATTGTACACTGCATTTCAAAAAGGCTCCTTCCTATTTCTCCATCATCAAGGCCATTTTCTACCTCCTTAAATTAACTGGCTCCCTCCATAGGTAATGCTCACTGATCCCTTAAGATGTGCCTCCTCCTTTCTATTTCCACTGCTATTAACACAGCCTCTAAGCTGTTATCACCTGTCCCTTGATTGCTAAAACAGTCCCATAACTCATGTCCCTGCCCAAAGTTTCTCTGTCCAGCTGCCAGATCAGCTTGTCCCAAACATCACCCTTCAAGATCCACCCAAGGCTCCCAAATGCCAGTTGGATACAATCCTAAACTCCAGAATTTATTTTTGAAGAATGATCTGAACAATTCTCCCACTTGCAAACCCCTTAAGTACATTTCTCACTATTTCTCAATGAGCATTTCCTAATCCACCCAAAGTGACTAAATTTACACTCCCATCCAATGTAATTTTTGTAGACTCTTTCTTTACCTCTGTGCCTTCAACAGTAAACAACTTAAAATATCAAGACCTTGAGGATTTTGAGTTAACCATATATGTCCCTTTATCAGGAAGTGGGACTGTAGAAAATTTCACGTTTATTGAATGTCTACCCAAGTGAAGGAACTGTGCTTAGTTTTCACAATAGTGCAAAGCAGGTATTATTAAACAATAGTATACCTCAGAACAAACAGTGACATTAAACTGTTTGTCCAAGTTCACACAGCAGATTCATTTTGTTTTTGTTTTTGAGAGAGAGGGGAAGGAAAGGAGAAAGAGAGGGAGAGAAACACGAGTATGTGTTTGCTTCTCATGCTCCTCCTACTGGGGACCTGGCCTGCAACCCAGGCATGTGCCCTGACTGAGAATCAAACTGACAACCCTTTGGTTCACAGGCTGGCACTCAATCCACTGACCCACACCAGCCAGGGCTGTTTTTTTTCTTAATGCTCACCCAAGGATATGTTTATTGATTTTACAGAGAGATGAAAAAGGAGAGACAGAGAGAAAAAGAAACATAAATGTGAGAGAGAAACATCTATCAGTTGCTTCCTGTATACACCCTGACTGGAGACTGAACCCACAACCTAGGCATGTGTCCTGACCTGGGATCAAACTCACAGCCTTTTCATGCATGGGGCAACACTCTAACCAACTGAGCCACCCAACCAGGGCCACACAACAGATTCTAAGTCCAAAGCTTATAGCAACTCTCTCTCCTAAGTCTTTTCCTTGGCATAGTCCATCTCTTCCAATGCAGTTGGAAGCCACAGGTAATGTCGCTGCCTCTCTGAACACAGCGACACGTCCTCCTGGCTGTAACTGCTGTTTGCCTGTTGATTTTGGAAGCATCAGACATCCAGGCTAATTCAGTAACTTAGAAACCAAGGTGCTGCAGGCTTCAATTTCTTTAATGCCAGCCCTTGGGCCCTGATTACTGAGGTATGGTAGTTACAATGACATGTGCAGAAAGTGACAGCTGACAGCAGGAAGAAGGCAAAATGCCTATAAAAAGCAGACATGAAAACTATTAAATGATAGCCAGCTGGGAGTATGAGCCCCTCCTGTTATTCAATCTGTGCATTCCTCTCCCAAAGAAAAGTGACAAGCAAGAACAGAGTGGCTGTTCACCCCCTTTCTCCCTATTTTCTGCTCAATGAACACATGAACAGAAATGGGGGTATTTTGTTCTAGAGTCCCTTCTGTTTTCTCTGTTTTAGTCCACAACTGCCTCCTTTTGCTTGTGAAGATGCCCATGTAACACACCAAGGCAATGTTTAGCCATCACCAACTCTCTTAACAAATTTCACAGGTTTTCCTCAGGAGGCTTCTTAAGGCACCATACTGGTATTTCAAACTATGTTTCTGCAGTGACCTCTTACTCATTCTTTAAGGCCTAATGCTACCTCTTCTGGGATGGTTCCTTCTAAAGACCCAGGAAACATGTATAAGGAATGTGCAGACACCCCAAGAAGCTGGTGGTATTGACAGCTTAGGCAACTAAGACTCCAGGTTCCCAAGGTCACCATAAGTTTTGTCTCACTTCAAATGCCATGTTCTTTCCAACTGTATTATAAGTTTCTGACAATTAACTTTCTTGATACTAATGTAAGTGTCTGACATTAAGCTTTTGATTGCCCAGACGTTCACATCAAAGACATTCATCTCCAATAAACACATTGCCATCAGCAAGAACAGATAAAGAGGCAGTCACCCCACCCAGGAAGTTCTCCTTTTTATAGAGGTCTGGTTGACTCAGATTACTGTTTGATCTCTTGATTTTCCATTCCTGAACTTTAATTCCTGCTGTTATGTTTTAAATTCACCAAATAAAGAAAGAACTCCTTAAAGCCTAGGTACCCCAATAAAGGCAGAATCCCAGGTTCTGCTTTCTTTGTCTCTGTTGTGACTTTCTGTGGGCCTTAGGGGTGCACCCTCCAGGACCTGTGGGTAAGGAGCCTTGATTTTTTTCAAAACTCCCTGATGGTTGCTACTGAGGTGCATCTTGCAGTCATAATAAGAACCACAAGTGCTCCTCCAGCCACAACATTGGCGCTCAAAGGGGATAAATGGCTTTTGGGGCTTACTTCAGGGGCCAACTGAGTGCCTCCATGCATTTCTGTTCACTACTATCAATATGAATAGGCTGAAAGCAATATAGAACACCAACAACAGGATGTTTTTGCTATTATTTGAAGATATTCAACAGTCACCAGTGCTTTGTATAACTTATGTGGTTTATTTTATTTACTCTTCATAACACCTCTGTAAAAGAGTTATTACTAAACTCAATTCACAGAATCTTCAGCATCAAAGAACCTAAGTAATTTCTTGCAAGTTACACATGTAATAAGAAACAAAAATAGGGATTGAACCTATACCTTTTGCACTAAACCCGGCGTTTCCCTCACAATTATAAATATGCCCCCAGTATCTTAAAAGTATCTCCAGGACAGTGAACACATACTGTTTTACTCTATAATTATTTATCAGTTGCCTTGCACAAGTCTTACAATGTGAAATCCATAAAGAGAGATGCTATGTTAAATTTCACATTTATATTTTTCGTTTCCACTGTAATATATAAGATAGCTCACTGCATGGACTATATATGTGGACAAAGGATGCAGACTCAGACCAACTGGGCTCAAATCCCAGTTCTGCCATTTCTATGAGAGCTTAGAAGAGTTTTTAATTACTTGGAACTTCATTTTTTTTCTTAATTTAGATTTCCATAGTAGTACCTACCTCAGAGCATTCTGAGGAATAAATGTGAATGCATGTTTTATGCTTAGCACAGTGGCTAGCACGAAATAACCTTTTGCTGAATGTTAGAGTCTATTGCTGTTATCACTGAAGCCATTCACCACAGGAAGTACTCTTCTCAGCACTATGGCTGTCTGTGCTATTAAGTTTTCCTGGAAGAGGCTCAATTAGGAATATCTCCCCCATGCCTCTGTTGCATCTAAACTCACATTATTCCTACACAAAATGGCTGGTTTTAATGTCTCTCTCCCACACTGCAATAAACATTCCTGGCACTATCGTCTAACTGTGCTTTTCCATGTATGCAGTCACCCCTTTGCCTGAAATATACTTTACTATTTTCTCTACCTCAATAATCCCTATTCAATCTTCAGAAAAAAATTTACTACTCCCAGTGTGAGTCCTTCTCAAGTATCTCAGGCAGCTACTATTCCCAGAGCAGTTTTTTCCACCTTGGCTATAGTACTTACTACCACACTATAGTTTTTTTATTCATTTACACACTTGTCCCTCTAACTAGTCTGTGAACTTGTCCATGTCAGAAACCTTTTTATTCACTGCTTTAGGCCTAGCCCAAGCAGAACATAATATAACAGATTTCAAGAACTGTTTGGATTAATGACTGACGAACAAATGGAGCAAGCAGGAACTAAACAATACACAATGATTCATTCAATGGAATTTGAAGTATTATGAACTAACTGGGCTTCAGGTCACCATATATGCATTATTGTGACTACCACGTTATAGAGAAGGGTGTTTTGAAAAGAATGGCATCTTCATATATCATTTCCATTTGAAAAAAGTTACAGGAAAGTATACATGTAGATAGATCCTTGTAGTTAGAGCAAATAAAATTTTGCTTCTTGAATTGTTTAGAAAGCAAAACCACTTGACAATTTCAGCACAATCATAAATAATATCCCATGCATGTAGATTTTAAAAACAAATATAGATTTAGATTTTTCCCTCTTTCACTACAAGTTATAGTTTTCCTCTTGGTACAAATTTGTATAGGAAAGAGAGAGAACATAGGAAGAAGGCAGGGAAGGGGAAACAAAGGGGAAAGAAAATGCAGAAACAAAGATAAAGACAAGAAAGGAATGTGGTTTGCATTAGAAATCTTGAATGGGAAAGATCTACAGGTCACCTCGAATTTGGACTAGAAAGCTGTCTGGCTTTGATCTAAGATTGGACAGCCTGACAATTTTCACAAGCATTTATTTTATAACAATGAAAATAATATCCCATAATATCGTCCTTTGAGAAAGTCACTGTTATTTCTCTCTTCCATTACTTGCTGATATTGGAGCAAATATAATAAAATGAGAATTGGAGAATATTAAGAAAACTTAGAACATATTTTATTTATGTCCCCTCTCATAAATAATTATATACTGAAAAGTGATCAGTCTTGATACAGCAAATTAAAACAATAAGGAAAAAGGAAGGATATTCAGATCTTGAATTAACAATTCACAATTAAAATCTTCTATGGAATCAATGTAGTCATGCTTTAGGGAAGTGTCAGTTGTATCTGTTGCCTTTATTCATATGAAGAGTTGCAAAAAAGTATAAATGAAACTGCAGCTTTGCTTTCTGGTATTTTGATTGTCATTAATATAGTCCGCACAGGGCCGGGCCACATGATCCTGATGCAAATGTACATGTACTCCCTACAAGTCATCACTTGTTTTCATTGGAAAGTAGAGACAATGGGTAAAACTTTTAATAATGTACACAAGCTTAGATCTACAAAAACATGCAATGCTTAAATATACTGAGTTAAGCCAATGTGAAAATGAGCAGTTAAGACTATAGATACATGGATTAGATTTGACCTACTGAGTGACAACAGACTCTCAGCCAGTGAGACTCATACACATTCATGGATTAACAACTTGATTTATCAAGACAGTATTTGTTCATCAGCCTTTCCTTTTACAGAAAAGCTAATTATTTCTGTGAAGCATTTCTCTCACTGATCTTGGAATATTCATTCTCATTTCAAGAAAAAAATAACGCATAAAATACTGAACCAAACTGGGAAAATCAACATTCCTCCAAATGCAGAACTACTAAAGCACATGGCCAAATAGGACTACCTTTGCCAAGAAAGGTGGGAAAAAATCAAGGCTACAAGTACAATCTTCATTGCCTAAAATTCCTAGGAACTGTTCCCATTTTCAGGGTTAAAAATATAACGAATAAGCAAAGGTACAGAGTTCAACAATGATATACTCCATACTAATAACAAATACATTTGGGTTGGGATTTTTGAACAGATCACAAATCTCCCAACTCATGTACTTACCTATTATGCAAGCTAATTTAAAATAAATCCTCACATTCTGAACATTTCTCTACTGAGGAAATTAGTCAGGAAATAGCTTGAACTAAACACCCAGTGATGTTGTCAAGGAAACAAAACAAATCCATTACCTTTTCCTACCCTCAGAAAGCTAGAAACTGGTTGAGGACACCGAAGAGAACATTTCAGAGCAACTCGAGAGCATTTAGAAAGCAAAATGCACACCCTAATAGAATGCATATTAAGTAAATGAAAGGCTCCACTCTGGCATCTTAGCTCCTTTCAGTATTCTCAAAGCTGGTATCAGGAATAATTAAAAGAGGTAAACAGGATTATGAAGGAGATAAGTGCTGTGATTAGTTGAACCAGAGACATCAGGTATTTAATTTCAGGAAGTAGTATGTGACAGGCACATAAGCAGACCATGTAACTCATATGCAGAAGTGAGGACAACCAGACTGGACTGGCTAAAATAATGCACTGGACACTGTGTTTGAAAACAAGGGCATTTGATAGTGAACTTATAGGTATAAGTGGCAAATAACAGTAAAAGCACATGAGGAATTATTAATTTTGTCATAATCATTAGTACTACAGATATTATTTAAAACAAATATAATTTTATAAAATGCATAAAATAGACATACATTTTAAATGTTTTATGAAAATGTATGTTTATGGAGACATGAATCTCTAAGTTAAGAGCTGAGAGAGAAGAAGCAATAATATTCAGCTAAAACCTGCAGGACTAAAGGGATCTTGAAACTTTTAGCAATCACTGTTTACTGAAAATGAAAGAATTTTCCATTCCACATTTGCCAGATCTTTACTTTAAAAGTAGACAGTTAGGAAACAGTACATTCTAACTTTATGTGGAAAGTGGACAATTAGAAAACATTACATTCTGCCCTGACTGTTCTGAATCAATGGAATGAGTACCAGCCTGCGAACCAAAGGGTTGCTGGTTCAATACCCAGTCACGGCACATGCCTGGGTTGCAGGCCAGGTCCACAGTAGGGGACATGTGATAGGCAACCACACATTGATGTTTCTCTCCCTCTCTTTCACTATCCCTTCCCTTCTCTCTAAAAATAAGAAATTCTTAAAAAGAAAATATTACATTCCTGTCATTGATTTCTTTTGTAGCCAAGTCTCCTACTTACAATGGCCAGACCATCCCTTACTCATTTTCTTCTTTGTCATTAACTTTATCTCCCTCCATTATCGAGTGTAACTTTTATCACATGTTAGAGTACATATACAATGTCTGCCCAGAAAAAGTCCAGCCATTACTAATATAATGAGAACAATTTGTGCAACATCAATGTAACATGACAGTCAAAGAGAGTGGACTGGAATGTACATGTGTGAATAATGATGACTTCACTGCACTAGTCAGTGGGGGGGGGGGTAGACAACGTTGAGTGAGCATGTGCACTGTGTGCCCTCGCATTCAAAATGACTGAGCAAGGAAAGCAATGAATTTGCATCAAATTTTGTGTTAAGCTTGAACATTCCTCCACGGAAACTATATGGATGACTCAGAAGGTCACAGCTATGGGCAGCTGGTGATTGGCAACTTCATCAGGACAGAGCACTCAGTCACGCATCACATTTCATGCAGTTTTTCTGCGAAACATCAAATCACCAGGGAGACTCAGACCCTGCACAGAGTAGACTTGGCGCCCTATGACTTCTGGCTTTTCCCAAAACTAAAACCACCTTGGAAAGGAAGATATTTCAGACCATTGATGAGATTCAGGAAAACATGACAGGGTGGCTGATGGCAATTGGGAGAACTATGTGGGGTCCCAAGGCGCCTACTTTGAAGGCGATTGAGGCGACACTGCTCTATGCACAATGTTTCTTGCCTCTTGTATCTTCTACAGTAAATATCTTCATTTTTCATAGTTTCACATTGCTGGATACATTCTGCACAGACCTCATATATCCAATTTCGTAACAGATATCAACAGAAAGATAATTCCATAAATTGCATTTCAGAGTTCACATTTTTCCTGGGAAAACCAAAACAACTTATGCCCATGCTAACATTTCATACATTTACTACATGGTCCTTAAACTGAAGGATTTCATTATTCAAAAATGAAGAAAAACATGCAAACTTAAGCCATTAAGAACAGGTAGTGACAAAGAATCCAACAGTCAAAATCAGACTCCCAATTTCCAGCTTTATAATCTTAAGGAGATAACTTTCTGGCCCACAGTTTCTTTTCCTACAAAATAAGATTGCTGTACTAAGTACTAGGCAGATAACAGACTCTGTGTGGACACTGATCAGACAGGAATAGAGTCCATGGTGTGGACCATATTATTTGCAAACAGGTGACAAAGAACTGACTGTACACCTGGACTGAAAAAAAATGCCTGCTCCTATGATAAGCAAACATTATTGACAGAGATAAAAAAATGGTCACAAGAACTACCACATCTCACATGTGACAAGCACAATTTCAAACACTGCACAATATTAACTCAATTGTCACAATAAACCTATGAGTTAGATATATAATTATCTCCATTTTAGAGATGAAGAGACTGACATATTAAGGACCTTACCGAAGATCACACGAGATACAAACTGATAGAAGTAGTCTTTGAACTGAAGGTGAATGGCTCCAGAGCCTGCTTTCCTAACTCTCCTTCTCTCTAACCAACCCAATCCTTTTTGTTATTGGGCCTTTGCTTCACTTTTTCTCATGACCACCTCCTGAGCAGCATAAAGTACAACAAAACCCAAGTGAAGCTGACTAATTTTCATTCTATCCTCAAGGGCTACCTTTGCCAGACAAATGCATCTAATCAATGTGTCATTTTTTTATCATTAAAGACAATTAGAAATTAATGAGTTTGGATTTATCCAACACCAATAAAAAGTATTATGAATAATAAATGGGGGGGGAGAAATGGAGACAACTGTAACTGAAAAACAATAAAAGAATGTGGGGGAAAAAGACAGTGAAAAAAAATCTAATTTGTTACTCTACTTTTGAAAGACAACTCCAGTTTATACAACCATACTCCTTTCTGTCTGTATTAAAAATGTGTGAATAAAGTGCTTTTTAATATGAGAAAAATATCATTAGTAACCAAAAGTGTCTTGTAATTCCTACATGTCATACAAAGTTTAATAGGATTGAATACTTAAATGAAGATCATGAATAAAAACCCCAGGTATAGAGAGCCATAGGGTATGCATCCAAAAGGTCATTTATACCATGGAACTGCAGGGATGTGGAAATATGATGTACATACCATCCAAGTCCCTCTCACATACTAAGGACAAAGAATTCTGAGGGATAATTTCATAATACTTACAAAACTATTAGGTATCACAATCATAGTATGTTCAAGGATGTGTGTACTTAAAATAGTTCTCCGTATGGTGTATCAACAGAACATACATGTGCAAAAAAGTATGGACAAACACCTACAGAGGAAGTGATCTTCGTACAGATTAATCTAAGAATTTTATATTGAAGTACTTTACTGATGATATAAGTAAAAGAGGCAATCCTACATTTGGTACCACTATATTCTCATGCTCAGTGAAGGGTAGCAAAATATGACAACACACAATATGCCTCTCTGCAATATTGATTATTTCAGGCTGTTATTTTTTTAGAACTTTAGAATGAGATACTCTGAAAACCAAGTAGAAGTTACCGTTTTTCCACATCTTTTATCTTTAGCTGGAGGTGGAATTCAAGGTGATAGCTTAGTCCACTTGGGGGAATTACTCCATTTTCCTGGTTATCTCCCATATATATGAGGTATACATGATGTCTTTTTATTATGGGGGTCTCAATCAATAAAGTAGAAGAGAAAAAATTTTTTTTCTCTCCAAGATCATGAAGATTATTTTAAGCAGATTACTTTTGATAAACTACAAGACACAGGAGAAGCTCTGAAAACTGACTAAAAGTTACCCTTTTTAAAGACATTTACATTTACAAGGAACATTCATTTGTTAGGATGACTGCCTCTTGTACCGGATGATTCTAAATCACAAGAAACACATCAATGGAGAAAGGCACCTACTTCGATCTGTACAATACGTCTTACCATTGCTTTTCCTGGTCACCTCCCATAACTGGCTAAACCTGACCCGACCTGTGGCCTCCCGCCCCTGGCCCCCAGCCCCAACATCTTTCTTTTGTCTTCAGCTGAAGATAGTATTCAAAGTGGTATCTTGGGCCATCTCTATAGGTAAATGTTGAGTACCCATATTAATAAACTTCTGTTTGTTTTTCTTTTGTTAATGTGTCTTTTATTACAGAGGGTCTCAGCCAAGAAGACCCTGAAAGGGTAAAGAGATTATTTTTCCTCCTTTATAACATATGCTTTTTATATTTCAATATTAGGACATCTGAAACTATTATGTTTATTATAACCATCTCCTTTAAAAGGCTGGGGTGCAAAAAACATCGTCACACAATATCAACTCTTGCTTAGATAGTAGGTAATAAGTCAAGTTGTTCACAAAATATGCTGCAGTAATTAGGTGGCAAGAAAGTTCTAAATTAGAAAAGAAAAATATATACCAGCTTTTCTTTATTGCCTTTGTTTTGAGACTTTACTAGTTTGGAGTATGACTTTGTAAATAAAATTGTAGATGTCTAACCACAACTTTGAATACCAAAAATACATTAAGAATCAACAATTACCAAGCGTATGGAATATCCATAAAATTACATCTGATCAAAATGCATGGCATATATGCACAGTCATAGAGAATGGCAAAACTATAGCAATTTAAAGTAAATATCTATTAAATAAGAACTGCTATTGTGACCACTAAGTTTTGACACTTACGCACTCTAATTAGGGCAATATTTAATGAACTAGTGGTGGTTACTGAGAAAAATAATGAGCAAAATCTGGCCTTATCATTAGACAATTTCTTAAAAAATGTGACAGTACTGTCAGTGAGAATTCAACCACCTAGTTAATTTCTGTCAGCATTTTAAAACAAAAGTGCCCTAATAGAATCCTTGACCTTCAATAAAGAGTTTAAATGCATCAAGCACAAATCATTAAGTATTTTTCAAAAGCATACAATAGCAATTTTGACATTTTACAAGGTCATTTTTCAAAAGCATAAATGGATAAAGGTTTCACTCTGTAAAATCACTAACAGAAGTTTTATTAAATTGTATAAAATTAAAATTAATAAGGTCAATCATGTTCAATGTTTTCTTTACTAGTATCAAAAGCTATGTGACAAAAATAATCTAAATCAAAAATGGTCACTTCTACATTTCTGACCATTATATTCCATTGTGAATGAAGAAATCTAAGGATGGATCTTTTACTGAAGAAATTAAGTTCCAAAAAAACTCCTTTGAATTTCAGAGGTTGACAGCTATGTGTATGACTCTGTTTTTATTTCCAGGTGACTAGTACAGTTAAAAAAACATACAACTTAAAATGGTACTTCACAGAAATTATGATGTATTAGTACAATGGAAACAATTAAATAAGTGATTGGTGTTCTTAAGTCTTTCTCTTTTGTCAAGGTTAGTTACTTAAATAGGATAGTCTGCTTAGATTATGTTTGGGTTTATAAGCATGCCTGAATTCTGCCCTGGTAGGATGTTTCAGTTGGTTGGAGCATCGTCCCATACACCAAAAGGTTGCAGGTTTGATCCCTGGTCAGGGCACATACTTAGGTTCAGGATCAATCCCTAGTCGGCACGCATACAAGAGGCAACTGATCAATTTTCTCTGTCACATCAATGTTCACACACACACACGTATGTACATGTATATGTATATACGTGCACACACCCCTTCTCCTCTCTCTAAAATCAATAAACATATCCTTGAGGAAGATTTAAAACACAAAAACAATGCCACATTTTTACAATTTTTTTCATTAACTAAGGTCCTAGACTCAGCAAATATATTCTTCAAGTATTAAATGCCTTAACCAATATAACAGCACATTCAAATAATTCATCTTAACGGAAGGCTAAGCTAACAAATTTCACTTATTTCTCAATTGCCTCCTTTGAAAATTGTGATATATGTGTGTATAGCTATAATGTATTCTACATTAATGAAACATGTCAACTGACCATAACGAATTATATTTCAAAATGTGGCTGAATCACAGAAGGAGATCAGGATGACAGCTAGTGTGGGGGTAGGGGGTGAAGGGATTGAGCAAAAAATAAAATGGACTCATGGACATGGACAACAGTGTGGTGATTGCTGGGGGTGGGTATAAGGGGACTAAATAGTAATGGAAAAATACAATAAAGATTAAATTAATTAATTATTTTAGTAAGTACAAAGATGTGGCTCACAATATCTAGTGAGTGTACAACTACTAAATATCCTCCCAAATCCTTCTGTCCAGGTCAAATTACCCTGTGAGTTCCAGACCATACGCTTTTCTAGTTGCTAAATATCTCCACCTGTGTATCATACTCAACAGAATCCACAGTTCATGCTTTCTTTCTCCTACCAAAGCACAGTAGTGTGATATCAGTTCAAAGGTAAAAGGTAAAGAGTTTTTATTTTTATAAATATTCTACTGATATTTGTCAATCAGTCAGTTAAAAGAAAGAAAATAGTTTCCATGCTTTCTCTATGATAAAATCATTCTAAGTTTCTTTCTTTCCAAAATATTTTTTTCTTTTTTATTGTTGTTCAAGTACAGTTGTCTCCATTTTCCCACCACCACTTTCCCCCACCCCCACCCACCGCCACCTCCCACCATCAATCCTGCTCCCCTTTGGCTTTGTCCATGGGTTCTTTATACATGTTCATGGACAAGCCTTCCCATTCTTTCCCCCATTATTCCCTCACCCTTCCCCTCCGGTTACTGTCAGTTTGTTCTTTATTTCAATGTGCCCATTAGTAAATGAGTGGATCAAAACACTATGACAAATTTACACAATGGAATTCTAAGCAGAAAGAAAGAAGGAGCTCCTACCCTTTGTGGCAGCATGGATGGAACTGGAGAGCATTATGCTAAGTGAAATAAGCCAGTCAGAAAAAGACAAATATCATATGATCTCACCTATAAATGGAACCTAATCAAGAAAACAAACAAGCAAGCTAAACAGAACCACAGACATGGAAAAAAGAAGACACTGACAGTAACCAGAGGGAAGGGAGTGTAAGGGGCGAGGAAAACTTAGACCATGAGAAAATAGGAACCTAGCTGAAGGACAAAAGGGAACTGGTTAGATCCCAGGGCACAGGAGGTTACTAAACAGACATTCTGCCTCGTGTAAGAACAAAGGATCGTAAAACATGTAATTTAACACGGTTAGTTTGAAATTTTACAACCGGTGAGCCAATGCCTAACCTTGTTCCCGTGCATGATATTTTTAAACAAATAGTTACCTGCCACGTCTGCTTCTGTATAACGCTTGCTCACCCACCCATATATAAGGACGTAGCTGAAGGCACTGGGGGGGGGGACTCTCATTTGCAGCTCTTATGAGCACTGTGTCTCTGAACACATTTGGAGAGTTCGCCCCACTGCGCAGGTTAAAAGAAACTTTGGCCAATAAAGTAACATCTTTGAAAACCCGAAAAGTCTCCGGCATTCATTCTCGCTATTGATGAATACAACAGGAGCAGGGGATAATGGGAGAAAAAGGAGAAGGGTCATCCAAGAACATATATAAAGGATACATGGACAAAGCCAAAGTCGGGTAGGACTGAGTGTGGGAGGTGGGGGTAGGTGGGGCGAGGGGGGAGTGGTGGGCATAAATGGAGACAACTGTACTTAAACAACAATAAAAATGTGCATTTATTCTTACATGTTTAAACTTCAGTCACCTTCAAAGTACTCTCTATTTGATGTAATATATCTATCAACACATTTTCTCCACTGCTCAGAAGTTTTTGAACTTGTCAATTCTGATGCCTTTTAGTGTTTCTGTCTTTTTTTGTGTTTCACCTCTTCCATATCAGCAAAATGTTTCCCTTTGGGCACTGTTTTCATCCAGGGAAACAAAGAAGCTACTTGGGGCAACATTGGGTGAATACCTAGGGTGGAGCACAGGGGTGGGGCCGAGAGGTCATGCTGTTTTTGATCGAAAACTGCTGAACACTTAGCATGGTGGGGGCAGGTGCACTCGTAAATCACCCATCATGAAATGGGCAAATGCACTGAAAGAGTCTTCAAAAAAAATCGGTGAAGATGAAAAAACACAGTCTGTTGTGACAATACCACTGGGTTCACTGATACAGATGGGCTCCTAGAACACTCACTGAGCAGGGGAAGCCTGTACTACAAGGGTCCCACTCTCCAGCGGATAATTTCAGTTTTTTGAGGGGTCTCCCCCTGTATATTCCTGGGGAAAAAGACATTGACGGCAACTCTTTGAAAAGACATTACAGACTCGGATTCTCTTTATTCCCTTACTGTGCTCTAGGTAATTTGGAGTACTTCTTGTTTCTAAAGAAACACTTAATAGCAGAAGAACGGTAACTGCATTTAAAGTACACTGAAGTTTACACCACCCCACTACTTTAGAGATATGGAATACAAACTCATGGGTATATATGTGCTCACATATATACAATAATTGTTTCTTCTAGCCATCCGTTATGGAAATGCGGATTTTATAATGTACTAACTTCTAAAAGCACTACATTGATTAACTAGAAAACGTCTTTTAGCTACTGATATGATGCTACTTTATCCCCACTGAATACCAAGAAAAAAAAAGTGATAATTTATTGTAGAGTTTCATAGAATGTTAAAGGGAAAACAATATTAAGGCAGTTAGCAAATTCATAAATTCATGAAACAGAATGCCTTCATTTAAATCATCATTCCTGTATTTATTATGTGTGTGTGTTATCTTGGACAAGTTATATAACTTCTCAGTTCCTTACATTCCTCAAATATAAAATAGGACTAGTAATAGTGACATCAAACAGTTGTTGAGATGATACGATGAGTTAATGCATGTAAGACAATTGCAACAATGCTCTGCAGAGAGTAAACTGAGAACCATTATTATTATTATCACTTTGTTCCCAGATTCTATTTGTAAGTTTATTTATTTAAATTGGACTTTGTTTTTAATGTATAAGACTATGATCATTCCCTCAGAGGTTAGGATGGATGCAAATTGTAATTAAAGATGCTCCATTTTGAAGTAAGGGGGTGCTGGTAAAAGAGAAAACACTGAGATATATTCCAGATCCCAATTGGTATTGACATAGTAATTACAGCAAATATAATGCTCCAGGGTAACATTTGCCTTATTCCCAACAAAGAGACATAATTAAGCATCCTTCAAGGAATTAGCTTCTTGGTAGCAAAGGACAAGTAGAGAATAGGAAGGAATAAAGCAGCACAGAGTAGGAAGCATTACAGAAAACAGTTTGAGGGGAGAATGTGGAGTGAAGGCCAGTAGAGTCAAGTGCAGTGGCTGCCTATTGCATGACCTGCTGGGGCTGTCTCCAGAGCTATGAAGCTTCTTTACAAATTAGAGATGGACAGTTTGTCCAATAGAGTCTGTGTCAAATCGTTGCCACTAGTGGGACACTCAGTTGGGCACCCTTGTGCAATGAACAACTAAAACAGAAGCCGTGAACCTTCACCCCTCACAGTGAGAGTACCATACCTCTCACAGGAGCTTTTTTGGAATATAGAAATGGAAAGATTGGGGTCTTCCAAGACTAGCACTAATCACTTTTTCTACTGCTTAGCATTCCACTTTTCCTACATTGAGAGCTTGGTCTTTCCACTGTGGTAAAGTCTCAGCTTGAGGAAAGAATTACTGAGCAGATCAGAATCCACTTTAGTCTAAGGTATACATGATCAACTGAGATTTTATGTAGAAATGTAAACAAGTTATATGGATTGAAGGATGTGTTTGTGTGTATCAACATAAGATGATAAAACATGTAACTCTTCCATATACATATACACAAGCATGAGTATAAATATGTTTTAAAATCTCCATTATGACATCATTTCTGAAAGGAAAAATACTCCTGATTCCTGCTATGTATTATTAATTAAAAGTGGCAGTTGATGAACAAATATTGGAAATAGAATGGAGACAAGTTACTTAAGAGACTTGGTTTGAAATTTTCTTGTATTTTCCAGATACCATCCAAGAGAACTTTTTTGGAGCTCACTAATGAAATAAACTAAACTATGTTAGATACAAGTTAGCATATCTAAACTGCAATAATACTTTCCACATGCGCTACAAAGCTGCTTGAAAAAATTATCGTACAGAGAAGTTGCATTATCTTCTTGAATGTAAATCTCCAATGCTCCCAGAAATAAAGTTATTACACTGATGCTAAAATACCTTTATGCTAAGTTGAAATGAAATAAAATAGTACAACTGACCATTTATTAATGGTCATTGATAAATTTAGAAATCTCAACCAACCCACTGAGGATTCAGATTTCGTGCTTAGTTTTCTGGGATATAAAGGCTAAGGAAATAATCAACAATCACAGTTGCTTTATTAATTCCACTCATTTCTTAGGATTAAGTTATCAGAGAAAAGGCTGGATAGACATGGAACAACAGTAAATGAATAAGAGGGCCCTTTGGTATCTATCACAAATAATCATGCAGCCACAATAAAAAATATACTTCAAAATTTACATGAATATCTTTATCACATATGTATAATCCATTCTGGCAATTTCCCAATAATTAATAAATGCTGAATTTCCTCTGAACTCTTGAAACAAGATAATGAATAACCTTTAATAATTTCCTGGACAGAGGAACCCATTAAAGCTGTGTTGGTCTCTGCTTCTGAAGACATGTGTTTTAAATTCTCCAGTTCATGTGCTTTTAAAATTACTTTCCATAACCATCACACTTACTCTTCCACCTAAATAATTCTCTATCATATCATTTTATCTTCTTTAGAATATTTAATGTATCTAAAATTTAACAATTTGTTATTGTTATATATTTTCCGTTAGACTAAGAGAAGTTCTAAGAGAATTAAAGATCACATCTGCCTCGATTACAGCTATAATGTCCCCACACTCCAGACCTAGACTAGCATCTAGCACAAAGTAGGTGCTTAATACACACATTTGTAAATATAAAAATGCATGGAAAATAAATCTACTGATTACTATTAGGGGACTCAGAGTTTCTAGATAGTTTATTACATACTTCTTGAAAACAGACAAACACATTTCTGAGAAAATATAAGCAGTGCACTCCAAAAAATTACTAATTATGTAAACCAAATGCCCAGTGAAGTGGCAAGCATATTACAACACCCCAAACAGTCTTTATCAAAATCCTACTTTTCCTTTTACTGGATACTCTAATTGCTGTCTTCTCCACTCCTGTTCCCAAACTTCAAAATACTGGTCGACCCCAAAGTCCACTGGAACAATTTTTATCACACTGAGTTACAGGAAGAAACAAGAAGACTTAGATAAAAAATGGGACTGAAGTAAGAGAATAGTTATGTATACAGTGGTTCATTTAATACACAACAGTGTAAGAATATCTAAATAACAACAACAAACTTGGGATACTAGGAAATTCTCAACGGTAGTAGAAGAAATAATTATCTTGAGGCTGCGTAAGCAAGCAGGGCCTAAAGAATAGAAATACAGGGATGCTGTGAGTGTAAAACAAGATAAATCCCTTTCCATCACAGAGAATTCACACTTACTCATTCAGTGAGTCACGGGCCTAATGGAGCAGTAAGCAATCTGATCTGTGAAAACCAGTACTATACAGTATATGATAGAATTTCAATACATTTTTGTTGAAAGAGTAAATGAGACAAGGAGGACAGCCTCAATGGCAGTTTGGAAGAGTGGCTAGAAAAAACTGCCATTACCACGGTTCTGCAGTAAATTAGTCTCTATGTGGGCCATCATTACTTACTAATATGTACACACAGAAATGTAGCTCTCAAGACCCAAGCATCAGTTTATCCAAAATTAGTCAAATGTGAATGTGACACTGTGTTGATGACACAGGTATCTGGGTCCACTGAGAGAAGGGAGGTGTCCGAGGGAAGTAGGAAAACGGAAGACTATTTTACAAAGTTCAGGCATATGGAATTTAAATGTATGACACTATCTGCAAGGTTTATTAAAAATTATCTTCCCTTTCATTAACACTTGGTCTCAAAAACAATCTTTAATCACTACTTAGTAATGGAAATTAGTATTGAACATCTCTTGAGAAAGGTATTGTCCACACCAGCAAATTCTGTACAGCAGTTAGCATATTAATATATTAAACCTATTTGGTGTTTACTTAACTTGTAGCTGATGTATTCACTGAAAGTTATTAGTGTATCTAAATATTGTCTATTTTGACTATTGAAGAAGTATTTAATATTACATATGCCCCACTTGCCTACTTCTACATGGTAAAGGTCATAGGTTGCTTAGATTCCATAAATATGAGGGTATGCATCTTTAGAGCAAAGGCATTATTAAAAAGATCCATTTGTAAAGTTTTGTATTTCTATTATGCAGCTACACATAATATAAACAATAAAGCAGGGCATATTTCATTTCCTCCTCAAACATCATAATGAAGAACTTTAATATGATAAGTAAAATACTGATGTTCCATAAGCAGCCATTCCACAAACTCCAAAGTCCTAGCAACTCTGTTGTCTTCTACATGGTTCCAAGGTAAATTTCCTCAATGACAATGTTCAGGCTAAAATGCACTCAGAAAAACTCAAAGCAAACTCATTCAGGGTAATTGTAATAGATTTAATTATTCATAATGTATAATGATTAATATATTTCAAATGCACACATTATTAATGTCACCAGGTATCAAAGCCCATTTACATAACTCCTTTTGATGATTCAAATTGAAAACACTTTATGCAAACCCTCTTATCTGACCTTAATTCAAAATGAAAGTGCAGAAAATTTAAATAAATGCCTATGGATACCAAACCTTTTAGTGAGCTAGTACTGATGGACATTGAATGGAATGATTATTATAAATGATGAAGTGCTTCTGATACAAAAAATAAAAATAGCATGTTTCTACTTAATAAGTACTTTGACAATTGTTAGAAAATTAAGCTTCCCACAACCTTTTAAATTATTTACATGTTTTCAATAACTTTTTAGTATCTTTTTAGAAGCAATGTATTTGAAACAGTATAAAAAGGTATGTTGCTAAGCTCACATATTAATTCTTTTCAGTCAAAGAAGCATGCTGTTGTGCCTGCAACTGCTATACACAGTCACCTCCTAGCAGACATTTGGAAATGGCCTTGGATCTCAAAATCCCACACAACTAAAAAAGCCTTAACATTTGCATTACAGGTGTGAAGAGTAATTTAGGTGCTTAGATTACTACATTTCTAGGAGTCACATGAACTGGAAGCCTCCAAGAGAGAATAACATGACTGACAGAATCTAACTCCATAAGGTTCCTCCTTTTAGTGAGGGTGGATGCTAGGGGATAAAGCAAGATATAAAAAGCAAGACATGCTGAATTAGCTCACAACCCTCAGCTTTTACTGTAATACTGAAATAAACTTGCAAAACAACTTGTAGCATTTCCTTATAAGGGAATTCTGAAACACTTCCAGCAGCAGTTTCAATAGGAAAGACTTTTTGTTAAGAACTAATACACAACTGGAGGGATTAAAACAACATCAACTTCTGTTAGAGTTTTTCATATCTTTCCCAAATTGCAAGTGTCACCTTCAAAATTTGATTCTAAAATAAGTACACTTAGATGCCAAGAATGAGTAATATTGTTCAGACTCGGAAGCAAGTCAGACAGAAACGTGGATAGTCTGGAAATTCTCCCACGGGCGGCGCATATCACTGAACCACACTAATTTCCTTCCCTGCTATCACACCCATTCATTCCGGTTTCCAGATAAACCCCAGATCTGCCTGTCTGAGCAGGCACGGGCTGGTGGAATAAGACTGTGGTTTCTATAAGATATAGTTCCTAAATAGTAAAAGGAGTGTAGATTACCAACTGTGTAACTGACATCATGTAAATGAACCAGAACCTGGCTATTTGTGTAGTAATTAAAAGCAATGGGTTAAACTCAGCTTTGCTATCTACTGCCCTTGTGACCTTCAGGCAAGTCACTTACTCTCCCTGTGACCCAGTTATCTAATGTTTCAAACTGGAGATAATGACATTAGCTGATGCATTTTCTTTCAGGAGGATTAATTAAGTGATTTAATAATATATGTAAAAAGTTCAGAACAATGTGTGATATGTAACAAATGATAAATTTAATACTAAATTTAAAATATTAAATTTAAAAATCACTTTATACAAAATCTTAAATATTAAATAATTTAGAGGATGATGAACAATATTAGGGCAAATAAATTTCAAACAAAATATATGAAAAATCTCATTGCTCTCATAGTTTTTATATAAGTGAACATGAAAAATATATATAGCTGATTATAACTCACCTCAGAAAAGGGTAAAGAATTCTAAGTGTTTAAGAAATTGTATATTCTAAAGGAATTCCTTGGATAAATAATGCCTTAGTCTGAAACATTCAAAGACGAGTACACTTTTGTCCCCAAATCCTGTTTCAAACCAAAGAAATTAATTTACTATGATTTTACCTTTATATGTGTTCAGTTTATGCCCTGAAATAGATTAAGAAACTGTATAATGTCAAGTAATAACATTATTAATAAAATGAAGATCTACAAACAATGATACAAGAATTCTGTAACCATAGTCTGATCTCTCATGTAGTTATATGTATTAGCATTTGATAATACACTAAGTTCTTAAAATACTTAAATTCTCATTATTGAGAAAACAAAAGCATGTGAAACAGAATAAAAGTGCCAATAATTAACAAGAATGTGATCTGATTGCTACTGTAAGAACGAACAGGAAAAGTTAGGGGGCAGTGATGGCATCTTTATTACTGCTGTTAATGGAACGAAAGTTACCTAATCACAGCAGACTGTCTTTTCACAGAAGATGACAAATATCCTAATAGCATCACATGTGAAAGAGTAGTCATTTTTGTTGCCTTGTATTAAAAACAATTACATGCTAGGAAAACCGCATTTCTCATGCATTTCCAGGATCATGTTATCAGTCTATTCTAACCACATGAGGCCAGACAGAGTCAACTCTCAGTAAACCGTCCACATGCAGGAATACCGATAATTCACAATAGTTACATTTGTCATTTGAATGCAACACATAGTTTGTTACAGCTCCAGTGAAATTAATTTAAATTAAAGGGATAATCCTAAAACCACTATCAACAGATGGCAAAGAGAATGAAGAAACGGTGCAGGAGAGGTAGGGAGAAATCAGACTAGTGTTAATATTTGGCCATGGATATGCCAAAGGCAGACCACACAAACACAGAGAACTCAGCCAAGCGTTGCTAGCAACCTCAATGTATTTCTACTCTTTTGAGACTGGTTTCATATTGGAAGATGTATCTTTCAACATACCAAAAACAATTACTTAGTGGGCAAACTTGTTGATTCAGTTCTGTCAAAAGCACAAGCTGTAAATTCAGGCTTGTCCTAACATGCCCTATTTCCATGTCTTTGCTCACATAGTAATCATGGCAAGTGGTAAAGCATGCAGGCTGTGCAATCATCCTGCTTGAGCTTCCTTTCCAGTCCTACTTTGCTTTTTCACAAAATAGCTATAATAATAGAACCTACAGCATACAATAGATTTTAAAAATTAAATGAAACAATTCATGTGAAATACTTTTAAAAGTAACTAGTATATAGTAAGTGGACAACAAATATTAATATTTGTAATTGTTAAAATGATCAGTGTTCTTATGAGTCTGTGATATATTTATCTTCATTTTCACAAAATTCCTATTGATGGTTTTCTATTTACTGATCATTATTCTATTTTATAGATGTTTCAATAGAAACAATAAGACATTAACTGATTTCCTTAAGGGTCAATCAATAAATCAGGAAATAGACATTTACTTTAGCACACTAAATTTCTGTTTATGTAAGTGGACCATCTATAATTTTTAAAACTTTATTGACTAAATGAACCAAAGACCACTACTGAAAAAAACTCTAGCTTTCCACCTTTGAAAATTTTAACAAAATCGGTGGTAGAATTTATATATATATCTCCATACATCAGCAAATGAAGTGAATGAAGGGAGTTAGCAAATCACAAGAACTTAAATGGGTAAATCAAATTTAACAAACCACCATAGTTATATCCAATTATGTGTTTTCTGGATTTCTGGTGTTTCATCAGTTTTAAGGTACTTATAACTATTTAGGTACTTATAACTATTGTAAGGTACTTACACTCTATATCAAAATACAGATTATCTCATATGTATGTATGTATTTGTGTATATATGTATACATATATATATACACATATACACACATAGCAGTAATTAATTTGTGTGTTTACTGAACACTTATATTTGCTAGAAGCTGTGGTACATGCTGGGAAACAATAGTAAACAAAATGAAAATACTTCTTCCCACTTGGAAGAAGTTCGGTTTCTGATGGGGACGCAAATGAATGAAGACAATTATAACATATTGTAAAGACTACATTCTGATGGAAGTAACATCTAAAGTGAGTCTAAATGAAGAACTGGGGAAGGTGTAGCCAGAGGGAGGTTGCAACATATTATAAGTGTCTCTGTTCCAGGAATGAAAGAGTTTACTTTAAGGACCATTCTGGGATGGAGGATCAAGAGGCAAATGACCTTGATACCCATGAGGAGTTTATAAGCCCCTTGAAGACAATGGATAGTCAGTGAAATGTCCCAAGCATGGGAGTACCATGATAATTTACAGTTTGAAAAGATAATTCAGACTAAGTTGTATAAAATTGATCACCAGGAAAAATGACTAAAGGCAGAGAGACCGGTTAGGATTCTGGTGAGGTCATCAAAGAGAGAGATCTCGTAGCACTTGTAATTACTGAGAAATCAGATTGTACACATCCAGGTGGTAGGCAGCTTCTGAAATGGCTCACAAATGCTCCCTGGTTTTCATGCCCTTGAGAAATCCCTCTCCACGTGTACATAAGCACTGGACCTAGTTACTTGCTTCTAATGATAAAATTAGGCTACAAATGACCGTAACTTCCTTTTTGCTTTCATTCTGTCTTCACTCTAGGCATGCATGCTCTGATGACACAACCTGCCTTTTGTGAGCTGCACTTTGAGAGGGCCATTAAGCAAGGAACTGAGGGCAGCCTCTGGACAACAGCCAGCAAAGAATGGAGGCCCTCAGTCCAATCGTCCTGGAGAAACGGAATGCTGTTGAAAATCATCTAGATGAGCTTAAAAAGAAGTAATTCCCCCTTTAAGCCTTCAGGTAAGACCACAACCTTAATAACACCTTATGTGCAGCCTTGTGAGGAACCTTGAGGTAGAGGACTCAGCTGAACTCTGCTAAGATTCCTCAAACTATGAGAAAATAAATGTGTATTCTTTTAAGAATTTAAGAATTAACATTCTGGTTAATTTAAAGGTAATATGTTATATTGGTACAGATAGCATTATCAACAACAATAAAATTAAAAGTTAAAATTCTTTCAACATAATGGTCATTGACAAAAATGTGAACCTGTTTTCAAGTGCAAATATATTCCTAGAAGCATGTGTTAAAATGGAACTTATATTTTTAGGTTATATTTTTAATTTCTTTGGTCATCACCCATGCAGTATCTTCAGGGCACCTAGTAAAATTTATGTCACTCATTTGGCACACCAACCTTACCAGACGTTAAACACTGATTTAAAATAAACATATCATCATAGAAACAGAGATAAGATTTGTGGTTGCCAGAGGCGAGGGGATTCAGGGTAGGGGAACTGGTTGAAAGTGGTCAAAAGGTACAAATTTTCAGTTATAAGATAAATAAATTCTGGTAATATAAGGCACAGTGTGATGACTATAGTTAACAGTACTTCAGTATATAGTTGAAAGCTGTTAAGAGAGTAAACCTTAAAAGTTCCCCTCAGAAGGAAAAAATATTATAACTATATGAGGTAAGGGATATCCACTAAATTTACTGTGGTATTTAATATATAATATTATTATGTTGTATACCCTAAACTTATTTAACTTTATGTCAATTATATCACGATAAGTGGAAAAATAATAAAAAAGCAAAACAAAAATAACAATACAAATAAAAATTATAATAATGAAAATAATAATACCAAAAACATAGTTTAAAATTAGGGAAAGATAATTAACAACCAGATACTACTGAATAACCTATTAAAAAGAAAGAATTAAATGTACTCTCACCAAGAAGGACTAACCGATTCTAGGAATTACTTATACACAATGACTTAGAAAAGCTACCAGATTTAAACGTCCCTAAAATGAGTATATTTCTTAAACAAATCAGAGAAATCTCTTATTCTTATTACATAGAACTGGTTTAACTGCCAATAGTATACATATGGAATATAGCATACATCTTTGTAGTTTTATATAGCAGTGTTAAAAATGTCCACTGGATTTCAATGTAAATAATTTCTATTTGCCAAAATAAAACTAATTTAGCTAGAACAGTAATTCTAAATGTAAATGAGTATCTGTGTGAATTGTAAATGCTATCAACTGAACACCTGTTACTGTGTCTAAATTACTGAAACAGGAAAGCTCAGTAACTCACAGCTAAAAAAAATGTTATATTAACATAAGGTGTCTATAATGTTGTGAAACTAACCTCAAAGGAGCCCCATGAAAGTTTGATTTCATTACTTTACAAATTCCATATATATTAATCAATCCTTAACAGAATTACCTACAAAGGAGTCCCCATCAGACTGTCAGCTCATTTCTCAAAAGAAACCTTGCAGGCAAGAAGGGGCTGGAAAGAAGTATTCCAAGTATTGAAAGGCAAGGACCTACATCCAACATTGCTCTATCCAGCAAAGCTTTCATTTAGAATGGAAGGGCAGATCAAGTGCTTCCCAGATAAGGTAAAGTTAAAGGACTTCATCACCACCAAGGCATTATTATATGAAATGTTGAAGAGACTTATCTAAGAAAAAGAAGATAAAAAATATGAACAGTAAAATGACAACAAACTCACAACCATCAACAACTGAACCTAAAAACAAAACAAAACAAAACAAAAAAAATAAATTAAGCAAACAACTAAAACAGAAACAGAATCACAGAAATGGGCATGACATGGAGGGTTATCGGCAGAGATGGGGAAGGGGGATGATGGGGGAAAAGACATAGGGTACAAGAAGCATAAATGGTAGGTATAAAAATAGGGGAAGTTAAGAATAGCATATGAAATGGAGAAGCCAAAGAACTCATGTGCATGACCCATGGACATAAACTAAGTGGGGGAGTGCTGGAGAAAATGGGGTACCAGCCAGAGGGGGGATAAAGGGGAGAAAAAAGAATGGGACAACTGTAATAGTATAATCAATAAAATATACTTAAAAATCAGATCATTATGAAATGCCTAATGACATGAAGACCACATTACTTCATTCATTATTAGAAGAGACAGATAGCAAGTCATATAGTAATGTTTCATAGTTAATAGATACTATGCCGAACATGCCGTGCAAAATCTTATTCATAGAAAGAAATAATCTTATTCCTTTCCATGAAGATACGATGTCCTAGCTGTGGTTTAATCTCTAAAGAACTAACTTCAGTGCCAGGATAATAGAATTACACATTTCACAAGATAATATAACACATATCAAACTACAACATTAAAAAGGAATCAGTTAAACCATGCCACAAAATGCACAGACTACTAAGGGCATAAAAGCCATTAAAGTCAATATTGCAACATAGGGAAGTAACTGATTAAGAACAAACCTGGGTTCAAAACTAAGCTTTGCCACTTACTAGCTATGTAAACAAGACATGGCTTAATCTCCCATAGCCTCAGTTTCTTCTCCTATAAAACCATAAAAATAACATCTGGGGTTGGGACTAAATGAGATAAGGTTTTAAAATACAAAGTAGGAGGGATCACAACACCTGATATCAAACTATACTCTAAGCCCACAGTAATCAAAACAATCTGGTACTGGCATAAAAACAGATACATAGATCAATGAAATAGAATAGAGAGCCCAGAAATAAACCCATGTCTATATGGTCAATTAATATATGACAAAGGGACAGGAGACCAACATGTACTTTGCTTTTACTTCCTCTAGTAAAAAATTGGTAGAAAACCATGTTTATGTTTTTTTCTATAGAGGAAGCATTTTATTTTATTTTTTTATTGCTGTTACTTTGAATTATCTATGATGGTAGAAACTCTAAGAAGCTGGGGAAATCATTGAGTTTTATAGCACAATTTTCAGAATACAAAAATAACTTTATATATGCAGTCATTGTAATTTTGCAAAATTCCATTTGATTCAGGCTGCCCCCTATTGTTTGGATATTAATTTGCACTGACTACAAACCTGCGATGGCAGAACAGCTTTCAATAGTGCTAAGCCATAAATTAGATGACATTCCACTGGAAAAACACCAATAATTCAAATTTGAGGTTCTAGTAGTTATTATACATTTGATGATCATTTAGGTCCATATATCTTAATGTATTTCACCAGGCTCCAAACTAGTCCCACATACTCTATAGTATCTACAGGCATGATCCATCCTCCTGTTAGGATTGTATCATGTCCTTAGAAGCATTTTTTTATCCTGTTGTGGAGGTTTAATGTGTTTCTTTACTTGATTATAAAACTTTTTGTTTCCTGCAACTGGTTAACTTTGCCACATAGTTAAGTAGATAAAGCAGAATGTTTTAGCCTGCTCAAACATACAAGTCTGTGAAACAATGGTTGGCATATGTGAGGTGACAAAGAGAATATCTAAGGTATATACTGCTGTGAGGTATAGTGGATGTGTGTGAAGAAGCTTTCACTCTTAACTATATAGTGTTAGAGTGATGCTATACTATTTGGAAGAATACCATTTTCTATTTTGTAAGTTGTATGCATGAACATAAGATTTGTAATGTTTCATTTATAAACTGCCTTCTTCAACATATGCTTATCTGTTACTAATGTTTTCTCGAAATATAGTAGTATGTCTTCTAGAATTTCACTTTACTAAATAGATCCTAGGTAACTGAAATGTTAAATTCCTTGTTGGTTTCTTTTGATTCTGAGGGGCATGTAGCAAGCCTGAAGGACATTGTAATCATTTTTTTTACAGGGTGGAAATTTAGAAGGATTATGTATGACAGCCTAAATAGTTATTTTATTCATTATTGTCTTTGGGGAAAACTTTTCAGGGACCAGAAAACTTTAAAGAAAATGTTCTGCATCTTAGAATTGTAACCAATGAGGTACTGGCTTGGGATTGTTCTGAAGTGTTCCCTGCTTAGAAACTGCTGTAAGTAACAGTTGGCAAGATCTCTAAGCAGAAGGTTCCATGTTAAAACTTTTGCCTGAAAGCATTTGTATGTGTTCATGGAAAGCACATTAAAACAAAAGAAAGTTTAAGGTGGCCCAAAATGAAGCTACAAAAATTGCTTCTATTGTAATTGACTGGGTCCACCAAATGCTTCTCTGAAGAGCAAGAAATTCTCTTGCTGAATTAACAGTTGTGATAAGTGTCAATAACTAAAACAAAACGCACGTACCCTGTTAAATGAAAGGGGAAAGGGAAGTAATATTTATTGAGTGCCTGCTACACTAGGCACTGTGCTGGGTGCTTTAAATATATAACCTTATTTAATTCTCACAACAGTATTAGGTAAATATTACTCAACTCATTTTATGGCTTAGAAACCAGTCTCAGAGGCTACAAGTTATCACAGCTGGAATGCAAGTATGGGTAACTCGATTTTCTCTGGCTTTCCCCACACTGTGCCACACTACTTTTAGAAATTCCCTAATGAGTTTTCTAGTTACTTCTATGTTTCAAACTTCATTTTCTTCATTGGTAAAATAAAGAGTCACTTCTAAGGTCCAAACACTAAAATTTTATGAAAACCATGATTCTTGGGGGACTCAATACAACAAATACATCAATAAGTAAAAGAGGCAGTGCTCAATACGAAATGTAGAAAGAACTGTAGGGAAAAGTTCACAGAAAAAAAGAAATTAAAACTGCCTATGAACAAAAGAAAAGCTGCTTAACTTCACTCCTAATTTAAGAAGTAAAAATTATGACATGGATGATTTGCTATTTAAATCCCTGCAACGGGCAAAAGTTGTGGGAACTCATATAAACTTTAGGTGGCCTTATAAATAGACACAAACTCTTTGGAAGTCATTTTGGTAGTATCCATCAAAATTATAAATGTATGGCACATTTTATGCAGAAATTTCACTACTAGAAATTACCCTACAAATAGATCCCATGTGCACAAAGCTATATGCAGGTACATGTTTACTGAAGCATTGCTTGAAATAGCAAAGGATTTGAGCTAATATAAATATCCATTAGCAGGAAACTGCTTAAATAAATTAAAATAAGCCCAGACCACAGAATTCTATGAAGTATCTAAAAAAACACAGGACAAAAACATAAGCTGTTATGAAATAATATCCAAGGACATAAAGTGAAAACAACAGGAAGTGAAAAAAAAAGAGAGAAATATACATATGCTTCTGGAGGCATAGACTATTTCTCATAGGCAATGTGACAAATTAGTAAGAGTGGTTTCCTCTGGGGAAGAAGCTCTAAGTGTGGAATTGTAGGGTTATGTTTACCATGCATCTTTTCTTTCTTTTTAATGATATGGATACCTTAACACAAGCACATTTTATATTTTCAATTTTAAACACAGTTTAAAATAAATAGTAATCTCTGGAGTCCTTGAGAAACCCTTTAAATGGGAGGTCTACTGTAGCCAAGAAGAAGAAAAGAAAGACCTAATGACAGAAATTTTTTAAATGTCAAAATTCTTCAGAATAATCTAATCACCGCAGATTTCACCCTGTATGTGAACTTCGATTTACAAGGAACAAAAAATACAGCACAGGCACTTCCAGTGTGCAAGATGTGATAGAAGGGCTAAAAAGGAATAATTTCTCCATGTCTCCCTCTCCCTTTCTGTCCCCCCACCCCTCCCTCTCCCTGTCTCTGAATCTTCCAAAATGTACATTTTCACATGCTAGGGCATGTAGTTAGGAATGATAAAGGTGCTACTTCCAAGGGCATGGGAATATGGAATACATTAATTTCTTAGTTGTAAAGACTCATTCAGACTGAAGTAAATCCTATGCTTAACTAAATTATAAATTATGCAATAACAAGTAAAACAGTAATGTTAATATAAACTACTGAAAATTCAGAAGCCACAATGTTTCATCCTAAGACTGAGAAGTTACCTCTATAGCACAGAATTTATGTGTGACATTCATAAAAGCCTAAAGATCTAATCATAAACAAGGCACTCTATTATGAAATCAGTAAAACAGACTTATTAGGTACCAGATTTTGATATTATTCCACAAAATCTGCTTATAGAAATTATAAAATTTCTTAGGAAACCAAACTGATCAGTAGTACAAATGTAACAGGAAAGACAATTTAAGACCCATGGCATCAACACTATCCCAATTTCATGAAACCTTTAAGCCATTAGTATTGTTACATTATTTTAAATATGATAACTTTATAACAGATGAACAATAACACATACTAAATAAAAATAAAACCTATATTTTCAGATGAATAACATTTATGCAAAATAAAACTAAATGGAAAAAGAGCTACCTTCTTTAGTGGCTAGGTAAATACAGTTAATGTATTAATCTACTCATGTTTGACTCTGTCCACTGTGGAAGGATGACACATTTATACATTAGTAGAAATTTTAGTAAAGCAGTGACTTCAATAAATCAGAATAAAGAATTTATATTAAAAAAGTGAAATATACCTTTTATCTGGGTAGCAAAATTCAGTGCCAATTTTGCAAAGAGATCTGGATTTTCAAACTTGTCCTCCTTAACCTTTAACCAGAAACAATTCTCAGACAATTCTCTGGGTTCAATCTGAAACAAAAATAACAAACATAAGTTTCTAAAATATTACTTAATATTCAATTTTTCAAAAATTCACTTTCACCAACATTGAAAGATAGTTCCTTTATTCATTTACCCACAAAATCAACTTTAGAACCTATCCAAATAACACTTTTTAAGTAAATATTCATTGAGAAAGGCACAGAATTCTATCAGTATATAGAAAGGTATATGATAGCAATAGCATATCATCTTTTACTGATATTAAAAATCTTCTACTGGAATGAACATTAAAAATAATTTAGTAAATCCCTTCCCAGCTCACATACATTCTTCTTGTTCCAGGATTTTTAAAAATGGGGAAACCGAGATTCAGAAATATGAAGTCCCCATGTTTACTGACTAGATTCAAGGCAATAACCATAATAACAGCTTATCTGCATATACCAACTAATCCAATCTAATCCTCACAACAATTCTTTGAGGTGGGAGCTACTATATCCATGTTAAATGTGAGGAAACTGAGCCCCAGAAAGCTTAAGTGGCTGCACAAGGTAGTATACAACAAAGATGGGATTTAAACCCAGGCAGTGTAGCTCCAGAGAACTATGCTCTTAGCCACTAAACTGAAAACCAAGATTAGAACTGTACATTCTCCAGGATATCATGATGCTTTGTGACACCTAAGTATCACCACACTGCATGTTAAATTGCTAAATTAATGTACCATTGCATTTATACACACAAATGACTGAGCCAACAGCTTTTCGACCCAATAGTTGTGTAGATCGTGCCTGTTTTTTTTCAAATGCATTGTACATTCTAAAAGCATTTATACTCATTTATTTTTATGAAAAATAGCATTAAGTAAATACTTAACTTTAAAACTGATTTAACCATTATCCCGGTCAAAACAATTTATTATGCAGATACTGTCAGATTTCACTATATGTTCTTAGATGAGTCATTTCCCCAAATGGTAGTCTACAGCTAGACAAAGCCAAAAACCTCAAGTTGTAAGATTACCTTTAACCAATTGATTCTCTTCATTGGGACCTCAGGTTTATATAATTTTTTCTGCTTCATTCCATAAGGCAGATCAATTGGTGCTCCTGGGGGAGGAGGAACTCCTCCAAGGGGCGGTGGTGGAGGAGGTCCTCCAAACAAAGGTGGTGGTGGTGGTATACCACCAGCTATTCCAGGTAAAGGAGGAGGAGGAGGGGGTCCTCCTGCAGGTAGAGATGGTGCTGGTGGAGGTGGTGGCGGTGGGGGTGGCCCAGCACCTGGCAAGGGAGGTGGTGGAGGAGGGCCTGGAATTCCTGGTACACCTGACAATCCATTTCCCTGAAAGATAAAAAAACAATGTTTAAATGCTTCTAGTAAAATACTGCAGCAAAGAAAACTTATCAGGAGACATCTGTACTTTAAGATTATAAGCACTTTATTTAATTGAGCAACATCTAAGAGCTTAACAATACATGAAAAAGAGTTGCATAGATTTTTGGTAAGCATTATAAATTCTGGACATTGACTAATTTTGCTAATACTCATGCTAAGAAAGTTGACATCCTGAAAGTTTTTCTTAAACACTCCCCCAAATTAATGAAAATAATCACCTCTCAATATAACTATATGCAAAGAAGTATTATACGAGTTCTATCCAGAAGATATCCAGCCACATAATATAAAAAAGAGACATTTATTGAAGAAGATACAAGAAATACTGTCCATAGGACAATGATGCCTCTGTCCCCTTCAAAGTAGACACCTTGGAATCTCACACAGTTCTCTCAATCACCATCAGCTGCCCTGTCATATTTTCCTGAATCTCATCAATGATCTGAAATCTCTTTCCTTTCAAAGGTGATTTTAATTTTGGGAAAAGCTAGAAGTTGTGGGACACCAAATCTAGGTTGTAGGGGGCTGAGTCACTTGAGTGATATGATGTTTCACCAGAAACTCTGCACCACACATGATGCATGCCTGGGCACACTGTACTGTTGAAGCTGCCAATCACCAGTTGCCCAGAGTTATGGCCGTTTTCATCATATTTTATCTCTGCACTCATTGCATCATGCCTGAAAACCTTCTGAAGAGTTTCTGTGGAGGGATATTCAAGCTAAATGAAAAATTTGATGCAGATTCATTGCTCTACTCACTCAGTCATTTTGAATGTGATGGCCACACAGTGCACATGCTCACTCAACAGTGTCTACCACCCCCACTGACTAGTACAGTGAAGTCATCATTGTTCACACTTGCACATTCCAATGCACTCTCCTTGGCTGCCAGGTTACATTAATGTAGCGCAAACCATTCTCATTATATTAACAATGTCTGGACTTTTTCTGGACAGACCTCATATATGGCTTGGGCCTATTAGAGTAGTAAGTTTGAATATGAGATAATTAATACTTAAAAGGTCATACATTTGATTCTGTTAGGACAATCAATTTTACACAAAAAATAGTCTCAGTACCAGTAACTTAGCTGTCTTCTAATACCAATAATTAATAGTAAGGAACATCCATGTCCCTATCAATAAACATTCATCAACATTTTTACTTCTATAGGATCCGGCACAAACAACACCCCTTTTTTATTACAAAATCAGAAGCATGTAATTTTGTAACATACCAATATTACACTCAAGCACACCATATAACATTTTAGGTGAAGTGTTCAAATTGCTGTTGATCTCATGCAAGACATTCACGTACCCTACCAACCACACTCAAGTAAGACTTACTTCTGCCAGACCCTGTATTATTTCTTGTCATTCTTATCATAACCCTGTAATGTAGGTAGGGCATTTTTATCTTACCATTAACTCAGTGCTTATGGATGATGAAACTAACTGCAAAAATGTTAAATGACTAATCAAAGGTCATATAGTCTGAAATGTGATTAAGATTCGAATGTGGTTCTCATACCTAATGCAGTCCTCATCCCACTATGGCAAATTGCTTCTTCATGTATGTGTGTCACTGCCATGAGGGGAATTGATTCACTCAGATAGGATTATAAGGAGAGTATAACTTATACTACTACCAGAAAGTAACTTCAAACTCATTCTTTAAATGAGGAATGACAAATGAAAGGGAAAATAGCATTCCATATTATCTCCTGTTTTGGTGAATAATTTGTGCCTGATTCTTTAAACAATTACTGATTGAAATGATTTACTTTCCAAAATCAATGAATAGAGAAGTAAAGCTGTTTATTAAAAACATTATTAACAAACTCATATCAATCAACAAACATCTATAATCAAGACATGACTTTAGACCAACTGAATGAAAGGTTTCAAAGTAATGGCATTTCTTGATATACTGATCTTTTTACTTGGACAGCAAGTCTTCTTACCTTCACTAATAAATAATATGAATTTCCTACCTAGACTATTTAATTGTGCTAAATAAACATAGAAATATCTTTACAAAATAAATAATTTGAAGCATATTTTTGGAATAACCAACACAAAGGGTCACTCTATAAGATTATTGAAAATTAAAAATCATGGGTATATCATGGGTAAAAAATCATGGGTAAACATGAAATTGTTTTTCATATTATTCAATGTGCATTATCCATACATTTTATTCCCATATATAAATGTTTACATGTGTATTTACATACATACAACTAAAGTGTTCATACACAGAACAAATGAAAATCCTCTAGTGTAATACAATCTGTCCTTAGATTAGGAAGAATGAAAAAGGAGTAAAATATGTGAAATTATTTTAATTTTATTTTAATGCAGCAAAATGATAGAAAGCAACATGATTTTTTAAATCTTAATGGAGGTCAAAGAAATTCTGGGGAGAATTAATATAATTTTTCTGAAAAGTTTGGGAAATTAGTAATTTACCCTACAAATATACACACATAAATTGATTTGTTAAATAATTTGAAAGGTAAATGTGTATCCCATTTTTATCTCAAGACAGCAAAATTAAGTTCCCACAAAGATGGAGGTATAGGCAGGAATGCTTCCCTTCCTCATACAACCAAAAGTAGGAAAACAACCAATTTAAAAACAAAAATCAACCAGCAGTGCCAGAAAAACATTTGAATGGAAGTTGAACAACCAAGGAGTTAAAGAAACATTCATCCAGATGGTAGGAGGGGCGGAGATGGGCAGCCAGGGTGGAGAAGACAGTGGCAAGGCAGAGGCTAGTGGACCATGTTTGTGCACAGACAAGCTGGGAGGAAAAAGGTGGAAGAGAAACAGACTGCAAAACCCAGGATATCAGGGCGGGAAACTAAAGACTCAAAACCCTAGGCTGCAAAAAAAAAATCTGTGGGAGCTGTAGCAGCAGGAGAAACTCCTAGCCTCACAGGAGAGTTCATTGGAGAGACCCACAGGGACCTAGAAGGTACACAAACCCACCCACCTGCAAAGCAGCACATGAACAGGCACAATCTACTTGTGGGAAGCAAAGGAAGAGAAGGAAGTGACAGAATGTAGGGAGACAGCCAAGCAAGTGGCAGTGTTCCCTCTTTCACCTCTCCGCACATACGGTGCCACAACTGCAGCAGAGGGTTGCTTGCCCTGAAAAATACCTAAGGCTCCACTCCTTACCACATTAACAGGTACCCGGTCACAAGGAAATATGGCCCAAATGAAAGAACAGATCAAAACTCCAGAAAAATAACTGAAAGATGAGGAGAGAGACAACCTGTCTGATGCAGAGTTCAAAACACTGGTAATCAGGATGCTCACAGAATTGAGCTCTGCTGCAAAATTAAGGAAGAAATGAAACCTACACAAAATGAAATAAAGCAAAATGTACCTGGAACCAACAGTGACAGGAAGGAAATTGGAACTCAAAGCAATGATTGGGAACAAAAGAAATAAATAAGCATCCAACTGAAACAGAATGAAGAAACAAGAATGCAAAAAAAAAAAATGAGGACAGGCTGAGGAATCTGTGGGACAACTTTAAGCATTCTGACATCAAAATCATGGGAGTCCCAGAAGGAGAAGACGAAGAGCAAGAAGTTGAAAACTTATTTGAACAAATAATGAAGGAAAACTTCCCCAATCTGGTTAATGAAAACAGACTTCCAGGAAGTCCTGGAAACCCAGAGAGTCCCAAAGAAGATGAACCCAAGGAGGAGCACACCAAGGCACATCATCACTAAGTTACCGAAGATTAAAGATAAAAAGAGAATCTTAAAAGCAGCAGCAGAAAAGGAGAGAGTTACCTAAAAAGTAGTGCCCATAACACTATCAGCTCATTTCTCAAAAGAAACCTACAGACAAGGAGGGACTGGAAAGAAGTATTCCAAGCCATGAAAGGCAAGGACTTACATTCAACATTGCACTATCCAGCAAAGCTATCATTTAGAATGGAAGGGCAGATAAAGTGCTTCCCAGATAAGGTCAAGTTAAAGGAGTTCATCATAACCAAACCCTTATTATATGAAATGTTAAAAGGACTTATCTAAGAAATAGATGAAGATCAAAAATATGAACAGTAAAATGACAGCAAACTCACAACTATCAACAACTAAACCTAAAAAACAAAAACAAAACCTAGTGAACAACTAGAATAGGAACAGAATCACAGAAATGGAGATCACATGGAGGGGTATCAGCAAGGAGAGGGAGAATGGGGGAAAAGGTACAGGGGATAAGTATCATAAATGGTAGGTATAAAATAGACAGGGGGAGGTTAAGAACAGTATAGGAAGTAGAGAATCTAAAGAACTTATATGCATGACACATGGACATGAACTAAAGGTGGGGAATGCTGGAGCTAGGACAGTTGTAGGGCAGAGTGGGAGAAAAAAATGCGACAACTGTCATAGCATAATCAATAAAATATACTTAAAAAAGACAGCAAAATTAAAGTAGTACATGTTTGTAAACATAAAATTTTGTGTCTATTAACATATCATATTTATGATATGATACATGGGCAACCACTAAAATTTTACTATCTTAAAATAGGATGTTACTCATTAAACACATAGATCACAAATTTAACAAAGAATCTCAAACATTTATATTAAATGCCACCAGACTTTAAAAATCAATTCACATCAGCCCTTTTATTCCCTCCAATGAACAATTAGGAAAGGAACAATTAAATTAGGCTACAATAAAGTATTGAGAATTAAATATTGCAAATGAGTAATTAACACAATTTTGTATGTGCTAGAAAGTACTGTGTGCCTCTGCACTTTTACAAATAGTTAATTTAATAATAAATAACAAGGAACTCAGTACATTGTAAGGCCCTGTTCTAGGTGCAGTTGGGCCTTGAATAGGAAAAAATAAGTAAAGACACTGTCCTCAAGATCATTATGTTCCAGTGGAAGAAATAAAGCAGGCACACAAACAATTATGATATGAGTGGTTTACAGAAGTCCACAGAAATTCCTTAATGGAGTTCTTGGTGAAGCTTTCCAAAGGATATTTTACTAAGATTATCCCTACACAATACATTTTGCAGGCACAGATGAACAATGGAGGATATTTCTGAGAGGATAATATTAAACCACCATTTCTCAACTAAGTTCAATAGATGGTCTAAGATAAAGGGCACTATGGTTAAATTGAGTTTTGGAAAGCTGTATGAAAAAGAGGTGGACAGGTTTCTTCAATGTAGGACATCTCAGACCCTTTAATGTTACAGTGAATATTCTGACCCTCCAAGAGGAGGATTTCAAGTGTACCAAATTTACTAGACTATGGAATGCTTTCCTCATGAAAAATCTATCAGCATCTCTGTAACTAATGTCTGGGAAGTGCTGACAGGAAGAAGTGTGGAGACAGTAAATTCTAAATGTGAAGGGAGGAAAGGTGACTTAGCTGCAACAGTGGCTGTAGTCAGGGGAGCAGACAGAGAGAGTCAGCTGCAAAGGGGAGATAAGGGAGCCCATGATAGAAGGCCTTCAAACTCCTGGTAGGAAGATTTTTATTTAATCTTGAATGCAACAGGCAACTATTGAACATATCAAAGCCTAGAGTGACAATAATCAGGGCAGTATTTTAGAAAGATTAATTTGCCACTGACAAAAAGGATGAATCTGAGGAGGAAGAGAATATACGCAGGTAGAAAAGTTAAAAAACTATTGTAATATTTGAGGCAGGAGGTAATGAGAGTGACACTGAGTTGTTCTGGGTTTTGGTGCAAGAAAAAAAGTTGGAGAAAGAATTGTCATAAAACAATGACCAGTTAAATTGTCAGGTGGTAAGCACAGGGACAAGGCCATAAAAAAATAAAAATAATAAACCCTCTAGCTTCTTGATTAAAAAAATCATGCTAAATTTAAACAAATAAGAATAGAGATTATGCTGATTTGATTTCAACATTCATGTGGAAAGATAATCAAGAGCTGGAAATATAAGACAAACTCAGACCTGACACCTTCTAAAAGGTGATATTTGAATTATAATACTGAATGGGATATTAGTACAAAGACATACAGAGAAAAAAAGCGAAGGATAGGACATTGGGGAATATCATCATTTGTGGGTCAAAAACAAAGAAAAACAAAGTTCTCAGAGATGTAAAAAGAGAAATCGGATGATAGCAAAAAGAGAGAGAGAAGAGAGTAGAGGGAGAGAGACAGAGAGATAAGAGACCCTGTCCGGTATGGCTCAGTGGATTGAGTGCCAGCTTGCAAACTGAAAGGTTGCCAGCTCAATTCCCAGTCAGGGCACATGCCTGGGTTTCGGGCCAGGTCCCTGGTTGGGGGCCTGTGAGTGGCTGATTGATATTTCTCTCCCTCTTTTTCCTCCCTTCCCCTCTCTCTAAAAATAAAAATAAAATCTAAAAAAGAAGAGAGAAGGAAAGATTTAGTGAAAAGAAATGATCAAATATACATGAGTAAAACAGGCTATGGGTAGGGAGAGGCCATCCACCTTGGGTAATTTGAAGTTTTCTGATGACTTTGAGGTCATTTTTCAGTATGCTGATGGAAATAGATCTAATCAATCAACCAACACCTGAGCATCCATCCACTATGTTAAGAAGTTATCTTACATTTCTTAATATTCATTTAAAACATAAAACATGCTGACAGTACTTAATCACTTCTTAAGTTTAAACACCATAATTAATATTTTAAGTATATATGGGATCTTTTCATCATAGCAAATATAAATGTAAAGGTAAAAAAAGTTTATAGGTTTTGAAATTATGGTGGTTGAGATTTAAAGAGATTTCAAAAAGCTTTGGGGATTATTAAACTTAAGGAGCACTTCCATGTCACTTTTAAAAGAAAATAAAATAGTATCCATCTAACTTTTCAAATTATCATGAAAATTTCAACTCAGGAACAGTTTTGTTTTTGTAATATATTCCATTAAGGACATTCAGGACAGTTTAAGCAATGAATGCCTTATTTTTATCCCACTGTTAAAACAATTTATTTGCCTGTAAAATCAAATCTTTAGTTATTTCAATGAAAATGTGAACCTGCCAAAATCTGCTTCAGGTCATATTTTTCCTTCCATCTAACAAGATAATTTTGTACCATTGAACTCACTGTGACATGACAGAAAGTCTATATCTTGGTTCATTACCTGGGTTCGAAGTTGCTGGATTTCTGTTTCAAGCTCTTTGATTTTTTCTTCTCTTTTCTGAAGCTCAGCTTGAGCTTCCTGTCGAGCTGTGAATTCTTCATCGAACTGCAATGATCGCCACCATAAATGTACACTTAATAATACAGTTTTGAGAAAGCTTTAAACAACATTAAGTATTAAATAAGTGGAGTGTTTCTTGCTTCACTGAATTCCATGTCACTAAAAAAATCAGAGCTTCATTATTTTCATGACAATTGAGCACCCCTGTGGGAGTGGGGTATTGCTGTGGTGGTAGAAGAAATACACCCCCAACCCAAGGTAAACAACCTGCATTTTCACTCCTGAAAAAATACGAAACAAAGTTTCAGAAGGGTGAACTGAGGAGTCCATCTTCATATATAATAGATCTCTTTTTCTGTCATTGAATGTCAGTTTTTATAATTATTCATGTTTTAAATGTTTCATCCCATACTTTCAAATTTATATAATTAGCAAATGAAACTTAACAATTATCCATCAAGCAGTTCTTACTGCTTAACTATATTTAATCTTGAAAAGAGATTGCACTTTTTAGAACATTCAACTGGATGGATGTACATTAAAACAAATTAGAATATTTCTACTATAATCTTAATTGTCTAGGATCCAAAAAGTAGTGCTCCTGGAAATCTGACAAAATGATATATGCCATAATGGCTTTCTCCTCCACTGGGTTAACTAAAACACTTGACTAAAATGTTGCAAAAGGGAAAAGAAAAGGCTGTATTAAAGTGTGCTAAGTCAGAGACCATCTGAATGGCGACTATCCACTTACTGCATCCCGCACATCTCTTACCCCAGTCAGGGATGTACGCAGGCCCAAACATGCCTGCACAGTTAGAGTGAATACTGCTCATGCCCAGCTATAGAACATTTGCCTGCTGTCGATATCACTTCAAGTCATTTTAGAAGTCTATACATTACTCCAATGATATTATTTCTGTCTTTAAGAGTGATAACTTGCCATATAAAATTGTACTTAGGCACAGTGAAACAATAAAAAAGTATGTTCACTACTAATAAATATTTATCTTTACAGTAGAGTTGACCTTTACAAGTTACAAAATGCCACTTAGATCCAACTGTGAAGAAAGAGTGGGTGAGCAAACTGGATAATCACAGTATTTGGGTCAAACCTGAAACACTTAGTTAATTCTTTAATTCATCTCTACTTCAGACCAAGGAAACTGCCCTACTCCTGCGGGTCCAAATCCTGTCTAATCTCTTTAAATTTCAAACCCAACCCAGATCCTTCATAGTCAGCAAATGACTTTGCTTCCTAGTTCACTGAGAAGATAGAGCTTTTCCCACTTCACTACTATCCCAGTTAAGATTTATCTGACTCTGTATTCCCATCCTCCCTCCGAAAGTTAACTTCCCAGTGCTTCTCAGTCATGGTGTCTACACCAGCACACTGTACAGTTTTCCTCTACAAAGTATTTATTTGTTAGTACTTTTGAAGAGAGGCACACACCATTTCTGCTTGAAATGATCTTCATCTGTTAACCCACAGAAAGAATCAGAGAAGTCTGAGATATGCAAGCTAGAAGACCTGAGGGGAGACGTGCTACAAATCCACTCAACTTAGGCATTCCTTTTAATAACAAAGAGACTAATTACCTAAAGCAAGTTAAGTGGCTTACTTAAAGTCACAGCCAAAGAATGGCAAAGCCGAGATCAGATCTTACAACTTTCTCATTCTAGTCCCCCAACTGTCTCTTTTAAACTGCTTTATACTGTCCCTTAAAATCACCAGAATAAGACAAAGCATTCAGACAACCACTGAGAGACCAGACATGTTTTCATTCTAAATGTAGGTGATGAGAAGAAAGCACTGAACACTGAAATCTTTTTTATTATTTCAGGACTCCTTTTCCTATAGCATATGCTTACAGAAAATTTTACCAGATAGATCATCACAATTTGCTCCAGCCCTGTGGTGTGTAATCACAGTGCCAGTGAAAAATTAAAGAGATTCTAAGATTTTCAAAGGCAATTTTTAAATGTGCTACTTAAAACAAGAACATTAGAAATATAAAGGTGTATTAGTCAAAAGCATACATTTTCCTTCACCGATATAAATGACAGCTCATACAAACATTTTATACTCAAGCTCTTAAAAATCTATTCTAATAACTGAAAGAGTGAAGACATTTCTACAGATGCCCTGAAATAACTTCAGTAATACTTCATAATTTCTAGAGAAATGGCAAAATTGATTATCTAATCTCCAAGGTAAGTCCTAACTCTGAAGAGACAGCAATATGTAAACACTTTATCTAGCTGTCAGAGGCTAAAAACTGGAGGGCTTTTAGAGCTGTGCTTCAATCCGTCTCCTGTCACCAACAGCAGAGAAATACTATACTAATACTTCACAGGGTGTACAACAACAACAACAACAAAAATTCAACTTCTGGTAGAGGCTAATAAGATTGTAACTATGCTTTCATAACACAAGGATAAGACAATTTAAGATTTAAATGAAATTAAGATATTCACAAAGCTGGCATTTACATAAGGGGAACCTCAGATTCCACGAAACCTACATGAAGCAGCAATATCATTTTAAAAGTGATAATTACAAAAAATCAAAGAAGGTAAATCTGAAAGAGAGAGAAAAAACATTGCATCATTTGGTTGCAATCAATAGCACTGACTGTGGAGTAAAACAAATAACACTAGCTAAACATCTCACGTTCTCCAAGGAGATACCTACTGTGAGAACTGTTGGAAAGCAATGGAAGGAAATATTTTGGTTGATTGCTTCTAACTATATCCTTCCAGCAACCTAATTTTATTTCATTTGTCACTTTAGTAGAATATGGCTAGCATTTTCTTCCATAAAGGATTAAAGGTGATGAGGAAGGAATAGTAGCAATTTTATCTTATCAGGAAAGAAATTAATATCCTGTGGTTATGTCTGAATCCAGAAACATAAAGTACTATGCAACTGAAACAACATTTATAAGAAACAAAGTAGAATACATATTGTACTAAATTATTAATTTAAAAATCACAGATAATATTTTATGAGCCTTACCTTCTTTGAGAATTCCATGGCTTTTTGCTCACTTTCTTCAACTTTTGCCTTGTTCACACAAGAATCTATTAATATTAACCAAAAAATGATTAGAAATGATTGCATCAGATCTCTAGGCAAATATGGCTGCCAGCCTGTAATTCTAGGATGTAGACGATCATGTCTATGTCATTTGCTATCAAGGGGAAATTGGCCTAGACTATACATAAAACATAAACCTCTACAAATGGTCTTTTGCGTAACTAACTGAATTCATTGACAGTATTTTTGAGACACAAAACCCAGCATGGAAATATAAATTAAATCATCATTGTTTTAAAGGTATTTGATTGTTTTGCAACCTTTATAATTACAGAATTTTTTAAAAATCGTTTCACAGTTTATGCGTGGAGAGGTGCCCAAGAGTCTATGCTTAAGATTACTGAGACTCAAAATGACCCTTAAAATAAGGCTAGAGAAAGTGACAAAATAACATTAATTAATTCAGGTTTCCTAAAAAAAGACTGCAATAAATAACTTCTGATGGAGGCACAATATATTATGTAAAGAAATAAACATTAAGTTTCTTGAATATAATCAAATACTTGAGAGCATAAATAGTTGAAGAATCTGTTTGGACAACAGTCTCATTACTATACACACAGTCTCTTTTGTACCTAGCAATTCCATACCTATTTTTTAAAAGAATTTATTTATTTATTTTCACAGAGAAGGGAAGGAGAAAGAGAGGGAGAGAAACATCAATGTGTGGTTACCTCTTGCATGCCCCCCACCAAGGGCACCTGGCCCGCAACCCAGGCATGTGGCCCAACTGGGAATCGAAATGACAACCCTCTGGCTCACAGGCCCTCACTCAACCACTGAGCTACACTAACCAGGGCTCCTTATCTATTTATCCACAAAAAATGAAAACATATCTATACCAAGACTTGTATATAAATTTTGTAGCAGCTTTATATATAATATCCTAAAACTAGAAAGAACCCAAATGTTTATCAGCAAGTAAATGTATAAACATATTTCTCTACATCCCAATACTGGAATATCACTCAGTTATATAACAGAATGAACTGTTGCTGAATATAATAGAACACAAATGACTCTCAAAATAATTGTGCTGAGTAAAAGAAGTCAGGCAAAAACGGAGTACATGTATGTTTCTAGCTTCATAGAATTTTAGAAAATGAAACTAATCTATTTAAGAGAAAGCAAATGAAATGATGCTCAGCATCACTAGCCATCAGAGAGATGCAAATTAAAACCACAATGAGATACCACTTCACACCAGTCACAATGGCCATCATAAACAAATCAACAACAAATGTTGGAAAGGTTTTGTAGAAAAGGGAACCCTAGTGCACTGTTGGAGGGATTGCAGACTGGTGCAACAGCTATGGAAAACAGTATGGAATCTCCTCAGAAAACTAAAAATGGACCTGCCTTTTTTGACCTGGCCATTCCACTGCTGGGAATATGCCCTAAGAATCCTATAACACCATTCCAAAAGAACCTATGCACCCCAATGTTCCTAACAGTGTTATTTACAATAGCCAAGTGCTGGAAGCAGCCTAAGTGCCCATCAGTAAATGAGTGGGTCAAAAACCTATGGTACATTTACACAATGGAATACTACACAGCAGAGAGAAAGAAGGAGCTCCTACCCTTCGCAACAGCATGGATGGAATTGGAGAGCATTATGCTAAGTAAGCCTGGCAGTGAAAGACAAATAGCATATGATCTCACCTATAAGTGGATCCTAATCAACAAAACAAATAAATTAGCCTAATAGAACCAGAGACATGGAGATAAAGGACAAACTGACAGTTACCAGAGGGGAATGGGAGGGAGATAATGGGGGAAAAAAGGGGAAGGGTAAACTCAAGGAACCCATGAACACAGACAAGGGGGGTGGTCAGTGAAGGTTTGAGGGTGGGAGGTGGAATTCAGTGAGGCGGAGGAAGTGGTAGGGGGGAAATGGGGACAACTCTAGTTGAATAACAATAAAAAAGATGAAAAAGAAAAAAGAAAAAATTTGCAGGAATATGATCTAATTTATAAAAAATACAAGACACAGAAAATTGTGAAATAAGAAGAGATGGTATGGTCTTCAAGTGTAGGTGATCTTAATATAGAAATCCATAGATTTCCTAGAAATTCTTGAAGCATTTGCAAATTTTTTTGTGAATTCACGCATATCATGTGTCTGTGTGTGCACATTCTAATGAAAGTTCCACAGCATTCATCAGCTACTGAAAAAGGCCTCTGACCATAAAATATTATGAGCCACACATATATTTGACTTATTTAAATTTACATGTTGAGGAAACTGAAGCCTAGAGAAGTTAAGTGATTTGTTCAGGTATTCATGGGTCTGTGATGCTGACTATTCTTTGTCACTTGATCCCTTCATCTCTCCCCGCCCCAAAACTCTTAACAGTCCACAATTATAAATCCCTGGCATACACTACACAAAACAAATGTCTATGAACACTAAATGAGCTATGAAAAATCAACAGTACACTGTGTGTGCCAACTATAATCTATAATAGATTATAAACCAACATAAATATTTGGAAACAGTCCCTTACAACTCTGTCAACAAAATATGAAAAAAATTCTGAGCTTAGCAAGCTCAATGAAAAATATGCAGTGAAACCAGTATTCACATTAGTTGCTAGGCAAGATAAACTGGTGCACTTTCTAAAAACAATTTAGCCTTTAAAATACATAACTTCACTTACAGAAATCAATCCTAAGGAAATAATGAGAAAAAGCCAAATATTTATGCAAAAAAATGTTCACATGAACTTCCTTTATAATTGTGAAAACCGAAAAACAATCTAGATGTACAATAAAAAAGAACTAGTGAAGATGATTAAGGAATTCCATAAAATGGAATGTTATACAGACATTCAAAGTCACATTTTAAAGGTTAACATGGAAAAATTATCAAAGTTCTATTTTAAAGGTCAACATGGGGAAATTCTCATAATACAAATGCTCCATGAAAAGTCCAGAGAGAGAGAGAGAGAGAGAGAGAGAGAGAGAGAGAATTATTGAGCTGAAATGTGAGGTTGATGGTTTATTCTATCACATCTAAGTCTCTAGATTGCCTAGAATAAGGAAGCCGGAGTTTTAAAACCAGAGAAGAGTAGCCCTGGCCAGATATCTCAGTTGGTTAGAGAATCATGTCAATATGCCAAGGTTGCGAATTTGATCCCCAGTCAGGGCACATACAATAAGCAACCAATCAATGCATCAATAAGTGGAACAACAAATTAGTATCTCTCTCTCATTAAGAAATGAGTAAAAAAGATTATTACATGATAAATAATACTAAGGAATTCATATCTGAATATTAATGTGAGTCTGCTCTGTGTTATGAAATGAACAATATATAATTGGCTTTAAACAGTTACTTTTTTCTTCTTTTAAAGACAGGCAAATGAATTAATGCTTTAATTTTAGCAATAGTGATTTTGATTAAGTATAAACAAAACTGTTCAACTGTAAGGTAAAATAGCACAACATATTTCACAAAACAGGTTTCACGTTGTCCAGACATTGTTCCAGAAAGTATAACTAATTATCAGTACAGGATGGTAACGGGGCTTCCTCAGCAATCCAAGTAGATGAATATGATCTTCTCAAATTCTTTTCTAGCTCTAAGTCTATGAAATATAAATTGATCTACTTTGACAGAATTTGCAGGTCTTAAGTTACTGAAATAACCCTGTATTTCTTTTCTCAAACTTGAACATGAATAACATGGGTATATTACTAATTAGACCCTATTGTACACGTAATGTCTATAAAGCCATTAAGGTACGACTATAAACAGAATCAAAGGACTTCAGAGTTGTGTTTCTAAATGCCAAGGCATTCATGTATAATAAAACAATGTTTTTTGTAGGGTATTAATGCTAATCTGAATTCAAGAGTGTTGAGACCTATCAAATAGGTTAATATTTTCAATCACAAAGGCAGAACTCTCATGATCATCATAATTAACAATTATAGCATTTGAGTACCCACAGACACAATGATTTATCAGATATTAATAGAGGAAGTTCAGTATGAGAGCTACCTTTCAAAAATGCCTATTATACAGAAGAGAATAAAATACAATCAAAGGACATTGAGGATTATATTACCTACCTATGAGATGAGTGAAATCAACGTCTAATCTTTGCCTATACTTGAAATCTGGGTCCATACCACTGCAGTGCAGCACTATCTGTGAAACACATTCCTCAATTATTTTGTAATACTGTGGCCTGAAAAAGAGAGAAATTATTATTGAATACCTTTTCTACCTATATTAATCAATTTTCAGCATAATAAAAGAACTAAGTCTTTTTCTAGCACTGTTTAAAAATATTTTGAGTCATAACACTCCCTTAAAAAGAAATATGCCTCCATTTAAGGATGGTCTGGATGCTATAATGCAGAACCCACTGTAATATAATCAACTGTGACTACTTAGCGACTTAATACTCTAGCTGTCAGGGATTCATGCTTGAGTACAAAAACACTACTTATCAACCGTACCTACTTAAACTTAGGCTTTTGTTCCTAGAGTTAATGAAAACAAATGACCTGTTAGTCCTATATCCATGGATATAGAAATAGCTCTAGGTCTCTACATGTTCTCAATTTCAATGAGGAATGAGTATCTTCACATCAGGTGGCAAGCAATGTCTTGAATGTACTCCAATAAAAAACCAGACTGAGTCACTTATAGTACACACTATTCCAAAGATCTACTTATGTACATATTTTAAAAGATCCATTTCATGCAATCATGTGAACTTACTATGGATGGCTATAGTCTCAATTTGGCAAAAGTGTCTAAGGTTTTAAATCATATCACAGTTCTGTAATCTACCAAGGTAATTCTGGCCTTAAAAATTACCATGTGCATACTTCAAAATTTTAAAAAGACACTTTTAGCATTAATATTTTGGGAAAAGTGAGTATTGACCAGTGGCTAATAAATTCAAAAGAGAAAAATCAGAAAGAAATAGTACTATAGACAATTTATGACATAAACTTCCATAAAATTGTGTGATGATAATTAGCCAACCTACAAAAGTTTTTTAATGGGGCCAAACACATTCCAATTGTTCTTAAATGACTTTTGTCATAGGGCTGGTATCAAGAATAAGAATAAATGATAATATACAGGGTTGGGCAAAAGTAGGTTTACAATTGTAATACAAATAAATAACTAATAAATAATAGTAAAAGAATAGACTGTTTCATGTACTCACAACTCAAAGTAAAGCTACTTTTTCCCACCCCTGTATATTTCACATCTGAGGCTCTTGCAAGTCATCACAGGGTCTAGGGTGAATAACATTGGATTATAATCAGCCTGGTCAATGACTCTTTGAGTAAATAAGGAAAACAAAATTTTTGTCCTCGAGGACAGGTTAATTATCCCTCAGTAGAATATAGTGCTTGTCACATTTCTACCACACATGGGTTTTCTCAGAATGAAAACGATGTCATATTATAGTAAGTTCTCATTTCATCAAAGTTACTGAGAAATTGAAGGCTTCTCACAATTTCCCCAGGTAGCTGTGAACACACGTCCATAGGACCCCTTTAATTACCAAAAGTTATTTTAGAAAACCATAATCATATTAAGTGTATTACCATCTTTTATACTTTTAAAAAAGCATAAAATTTAATATTTTCAACATTTTTCTATGTCTTTGTAACATTATGAATATTCATCAGTTGTACTGGTCTACACTACAATAGTTTTCTATGGCTTCAGAACTGTCATTTTTGTTATGACTGTAGCTAAACCCATGGTAGTGTTCCTTTTCCCATTAATCAAGCAAGGTTTGACAAATCAGAAAACCTCAGGTCGCAGAATGTCATGCATATTAGACTACCAACAACAACTAAGAGTCTTTTGAACAGTTAAACACGAGATCATGATCACCACCTGATGGATAATTTCAGTCACTCAGAAACCTTTCTCTAACTTTATGGTTTTCAGATATATTCTCAGTTACTAGACTCTGAAACTTCTAACTTTTTGGATTATTCTCATAATCATTTATTTTGAAGAATTACATTAGTGAATATAAACCTAAAATATCAGCATTATTATTTTCTTAGAAAAGAACACATCTATTATTAAATAAAAACTATAAAATAGAAATAGTAGTAAAACCTTACTTATTAAAATGTGTAAGAACTTTAAAGTTCTACCATAGACTGTTTAGTGCTGACTCTGTACTACCATTATCTAGCAAAGAAAATTAATCATGGGGTTAATAAAACCTGTGGGGTTCCCTGCTATTAAAAGTCCTGTCACTGGGGTACAACCTTTTTATAAATAAATTCCTCTGGCACAATTAAAAATAAATTAACACTGTTTAAAAACTGTCATCTTAATTCGTTAAGCTCTTATAATTTTTCGCTAGGACCCACCACATTTTTCACTTTCCTTTAATGTCTAACTCAAATTGTTCACATAGCTTCTTACCTGACATAATAATCATTTCTAATGAGCAAAAAATGTTGTAGAATGGATAATAAGTAATTTTCAGCAGCTGTGTCCTTCAACATATTATACAGAAGATGGTATACTTCATTCATATCAGTGAAAAAAGTAAGTCAAGGAAAAAAATCAAAGATTCTTCATGGAAGTTTCATTCATTCATTTATCCTTTTGCTTGTATTACTGTTTCTAAGACTTCAACTCTATTATCTTATATTTAAACATTTACATAAAGAAATGTAATCTATGGAATCATGTTAATCTTTTAACAAGACACTCTGAAATAGTATTTCCAAGACCATTTAACCATCAAAATATTAATGATCAGTTATTCATTATATTTTAAAGTCTGGTACAACTGGAAAAGCTGGTACAACTGGAACAGCAATGCCTTTAATGAAGATGGTTTTCTCTTAATCTTTCTGTAGCTGTGATAGAGGCAAGACCTATACTATTCACGAAAGCCACTGCTCCTTCATTTTCACTGTGACATAGGACAGAAAAAAAGGTAAAATAACATTATGTGGACTGATAAAGGATCATAAACCAGTTTTATTTTATACAGATGAAATAATTAATAAAATCTGAAATCATTATTGTTTGCATTCATTTGTATTTCACTACTTAATAAAAGATGGACAGTAGAGAATAAAACGAGCAACTTTTTTCTTAGTATATATAAAGAATGGTAGAAGTTTCAGTGTTTTAATAAACTAGAAAGGCTTCAAAAATGGATCTGGAAAATCATTACATTGAAAGTAAAAAGAGAGGTAGAAGAGATATAATTCAACATCCTAAAAATAACCTGAAATGTCAACATTTTCTCTGAAGTAGAATTAAGTATATGAGGATCACTTCTTAGACCCCATGTACGAGTGTTGTGTTGAAGTCTCATAAGGTCGTAAGTAGCTACAGAATGGATCCAAAAATAGCTTTATGGTGAAGTTTAATTATAAGAAAAATGTATATAAAGTAAAATATTTATCAATTGACATAAAAAGCATTTAATATTATGGAAGTCACTGTGGACTAGAGTCACTAACGATGGTTAAGAAATTATGAGATATCCCTTATCACCATGATTTGTTGCACATCTAATTATCCAGTACTTATGTGTAAAGCACTTCAATAGGCACATTGGAGGAAAAATATGAGATAGAACATTTCTGCCCTCTCAAAAGGACATAGATGTTTACATAAATAAGACAGATGCAAACAAATCGCTCTAGAAGTTTCAAGAAGGGAATACTACTTCCACCTCTTTTGAGGTGGAGAGGAGGAAGAAGAAACAAAACATCATAGAACAAAAGAGGTCTAGCTCAAAGGTCATTTTGGTTCTGAATTCTTTCCCAATTTCCCTAAAATCTGTAAGTAAGAAATTGAATGGGTGTGAAATAAATGGCCAATAATGTAGTGGCAACCATCTGTGAGATATAAAAATCATTGTGTAATAAATTATTGTCATAGGAACATTATGTGCCAGTTCTATTTGACTTGAATGCTTCTTACACACAGCCTTGTTATAGTCAGATACCACCACATCTAGACATTTCTAGGAACCAAAAACATTGTTTTGCTAAGGAACCAAAATATTTGGATTGATAATAAGACATTTATTTGGACTGAGCTGTATCTCTAAACCACTGAGTACCATTTAATAAACTAATAAATATATTATCTACACCACCTACCTATGAACTCAGTGAACTTTCCCCCCAAAATCTTCATGCATGAGGTATATTTCCTTAGATTCTTTGTATTCAAGAACATTAATCAGAATATACCTACAATACAGCAAGCCATTGTGCATATTTCAATATACTCTCTGTAAATCATCAGGACAGTCTGACAGTTCATCAACATTAGTTTCGAGGACAGCATCATAGTGAGGTTCTAATATAAATAAATGAATATAAATTGGGCTTGCAGACATGAATTTGAATAACGATTCACAAATTCATCCACAAATCCATTTTTCACAACACACACAAAATGACTTTTCTAGTTTATCAAAAGGATATTCCATTTCTGCTCGAATGTCACTGAGACGATGTGATAATTCAGTTAGGTCGTCCTCCTTGTTCTCATCGAATACTCTCAACTGAATATCAAGCTCATCATTCTCTTTTTCTTTTAGATCCTAATATTTAAACATAAAACTTAACAGATGAATAACAGTTTGAAAACAGTATATTTTGGTAATAAAGGCCAGACACTATTACTCATTTATATACACAAAAGTAATTTCAAATACTGACCCACACACTTGGTTTCCTAAAAGAATGTAATGCACAATGTTTTTCAACTTTAAAATAAAAGAACCTCATTGCATTCATTGGATTTTCTTTTCATGCCCCAGATTCTGATTATTTACATTAAGAAATTAACAATCACTTTTCCAAAGTAAAAAAAAAAAAAAAACTATTTGCTAACAACCCAAATTAAATGTTGTCATTTTTGACTAAACATACTATTCAAAGATTACTAAAGAACTCATGCAGTTATATCATTCACATATGCCTCTGGCATAAAAAATACAAATATAGATCAATTGAATTAATGGAGAACAAATACAAGGATATACTCAAGCACAACAGTCCCAAGTATGGCGTGAGAAATTGAATAAACAAATTTATTGTAAATGATATTTTGTGACTCAAAGCAAAATGGTATCAGGACTTTTTATCAGGCTGCCTATCTAGCCTCCTCCCCCACCTTTCATTTCTGCTTAGCCAAATCACAAAATACCAACTTGGGCATCAAAGGTTTGTTTTGTAATACATTATAAGCACATGCATTACAAACCTCTGATAATTTTCAAAATAATAATATAAGCAAAATCTCTGGAAGCATGCCACACTAGAGATTGTTGGGCTTAATATATATCACCTGGAATATCTTTTAATATGTGTCCATTAAGGTGCAGCTTTCAAAACCCAACTGTATAATCACAACTGTGGATGCTCAAGGGTGATACCGAAAGTGGGACTAGGATTTTCAGAGCTGAGCTTGAACTCTAAAAGGAAATGCAAGCATGGTGTACTTCAAATTAGGTCAGTAAAGCAAAGTAGGGTGCATTTATCGTTTCTATTTTTATTCAATAGAACAATTATAAATGGAGATGTAATGGCAAATACTGAAGGCAAACACAAATTTATGCAATTTCTAGATGCTCTTTTTCTAACATTCCCAAACATAACAATTAACTGAAAATATAGCTAAATAGGATAGGAAAATGCTTATTAATATACATCTGTATAATTTCATATAAATGTATAACAAATAAGGGTATTTATACTAGTTTCCTCTTTAGTAAAAACTTGCTTTAGGTCTAGTTTTCCACTTTGAAGGGGAATAAATTCATTGGTATGCAAAATTGTCTAACAATGCTCAGTCATATTATCAGGTGATTTCTGAACTGTGTGCAGAAAACAGCACAAGGAAAACACACTCAATATGCTGGTCACTGCATGAACAACCTGTAACACATTTTGGAATATGAACCTTTCATTATTCTCATGTCACATTCTATTTTCTCTTAGATGCTTACTATAAAACTTGAACACATTGAAATATATTTGAAAAATAGAAAAATTCAAGTTACATACTGCCATTTAATTAGCATCAGAACTTCATAAAACATGGAATCAATATGCATGATTATTTTCAGGAAATAACCAATGTCACCCTAATAAATTAAATAAAAATGAATAAATAAAATTAAAGTAGTTTCAGTAAAAATGGTTTGTAAAAATTTTGATATAGTTTTAAATTAGGACACTACATTATAGTATATATAGTATATGAACATATATAGCATAATATGCTAATATGGACATGCATCAATGCAATATCTTGTAAATACTGTTTATTTATAATGTTCCATTAAAATATAAATGCTATATACATACGTACACATACATATATATAAAACTTCCTTTCAAATGTCCAACGTAAAAAGATATTTCCATAAATTCTTGATAAAATAATCATTTAATAAATTAATAATGTTTTTATGTACAACAAAGATGAGATACCTTATAAAAATAAATAAAAATGCATAACTAAAATTTTATGCTTAAAAATGTAGATTATAAAGTTACTGAATCATACTGTTACTACTTATATGAACTATTATAAACACATTTCAGTAATTTTTTAAAAGATTTTACTTATTTATTTTCAGAGAGAGGGAAAGGGAGGGAGAAAGAGACAGAGAGAAACACAGATACATAAGAGAAACATCGATGGGCTGTCTCTCACCCGCCCCTAACCAGGGACCCGGCCACCCACAACCCAGGCATGTGCCCTGACAGGGAACTGAACCAACGACCTTTCAGTTCGCAGGCCAGTGCTTAATCCACTGAGTCACACCAGCCAGGGCACATTTCAGTTATTTTTCTAAACAAATTCTCTGTATAGATATGGAACGCTTTAGCAGATTTTCTGAGACACATAATTCTCTATAACACAGTGTACTCTTAAGGAAACAAAGTCCATTACCAATACATGGCAGATTGCCAGTCAAGCAATCAAATTAGAGTCATCAAAAGAATGAGGAAGGGTTTGTCAGTCTTTTAAAAGAAATTAAGAATGCCTGTTACCTATAGATACAACTTCTTACTATCATGTTCCTTCTCATATCTGATTTACCTAATATTTTCCCACTTTAAAGAAGAGGCACAGGCAGACTTCATAAGAAATCAATGTAAGTTAACTACACAGCAAAACTATTTCAAAAATCACTGTGTAGTATGTAATGATTCATTCATTCCAAATTACTAAAGCAAATTTATGAAAAGGGAATTCTCCACTTTAAATACTATAATTTACCCATGGAGATGGAGAAATTTTGAAAATAAATTTTTACAGAATATTAATTAAAATAATTGTACTTGAGGAGTCTCATAATTATATGAAAAAAGTTTTACTATACTATAATATTATGATGGTCACAGGGTCACTGAAATACTGAGAACTATTCTTACCTATCACTTAATGATTCTAAATAATAATAATTTTTGATCCATATACCAACTACTAATATTAGCCATAGCCACATCTAATTAACGGCTATATTCTAAAGTATTAGGGAGATCCTCTTATTATAATGAGGTATAAAATAATAGGAAACAAGAAAGGTTATTAAAGACTCATCTATTATTATATTTTAAGTGTCATTGCATGTGTAAAATGTTTGTTATTATGAATTCTAGTGATTTAGATGTATATATTTAATAAGCTAATAGTGAGTTAATAAGACAGTTGACATGTTAACTATATTTAATATACATTAAAGCACAACCACTCTGGTGTTTGCTCTATATTGTGATAATAAAACTGTAACAACAGCAGCAGCAGTGAAATCTATGTTAGTAAAGAATAAATCTCTAATGTCAGGCTCTTCCTGAATTCAGATTATCTTCTACATCAGGAATACCTGAGAATGATTTTTTTTTTTCAAAACAAATATCTATTCCCCACCCTCAATAATATCTTGATAGTCTCTTTTTACCAGGACATGATCAATATCATGCTTGAGAACTAGAGCCATATTATACTCCATTGTTTCAGGGAGGAAAAAAATCCCTGAAAATCCTTAAAGGTTCTATTCCAAAACTTTAAGAAACAAACATGACACCTGCCACATTTCTCCTGCTTCAGAATCACTAAGGTCTGAGAAGCAGGGGATATTAAAGAAATGTGATACTTAAAATATAACTGGAAGCATATTTTAAGAATACATATATTAAGAAGCACATGTGCCACAAGAGGCTTTATATATGGCTATAGAACACATGGGAAAGTGTAGCTGAGAAACACTGATGCAAAATGTTAGCTGTGTCACTGTAATCAAAGAAATAACATACTATGACACCACTGGACCCAGGAGAAATTAAGACACCCGGACAAAAGTTCAAAAGACAAATGCAAGAGCTACCTACCATATTCTTTCTGAAAATGAGGACTTAAATAAATTAAAATGAGAGTAACAGCTTTCTTGACCAGCCATTCAATAGTGTAAGGGAGAAAAACGGATGTTCAATTATAAATAGAGAGGAATAAAAGATAAAAAGGTAATAATAAAAACTAAGGCAGAAAACATGACATATGAGTAAATGAGTAGAGGCTGCTAAGGAGCCCCTATACCCAACAAGTGCCCAAAGACATTACTACTACTCTCCCAAAAACAGAAGAATAACCCTGGAAGGACAAAGAACAAAACAAATTAGCAGGCAACTCAAAAGCAAACTAGAATGAAGACCATGCATTATTTCTAGCTATGAAGGCCAAAGACATTTCATGAAAAAATATTTGTGACAAAACAAGAATAAATGTGTTGCACACACTATAACTAGTTATATAATATGCCTATGTTAACTGCATACTGAAACCTCCCTATAGGTCACTTAAAATGCTGTTTTGATTTACTGCAATCAATTCCTTCATTGTTTGGACTTCCAGCCATGACAGACGTGTCGGTAAAAATATGTTGCCTCCTCGTACAACCAAAAGAAGGACAGCAGCAAATTTAGAAACAAATAACAACCAGAACTACCAGAAAATTCAACTCTATGGAAGTCCAACAACCAAGGAATAAAAAGAAAGAAACATTCATCCAGACCAGTAGGAGGAGTGCAGAGAAGCAGCTAGGGTGGAGAGGACCCACAGTAAGGTGGTGGCTAGCAGACCAGCAGGCAGTCCCATATTTGTGTGCAGATAAACCAGGAGGAACAACTGCGGAGCAAGGTAGACTTCGCAACCCATGGTTCCAGCACTAGGAAATAAAGCCTCAAAAATTCTAGCTGTAAAAACCTGTCAGGGTTGCAGGGGCAGGAGAAATTCCCAGCCCCAAAGGAAAGAGTTCGTTGGAGAGACCCATAGGGTCCTAGAATGTACACAAGGCCACCCACCCCAGAAACAGCACCAAAAGGGCCCAATCTGCTTGTGGGTAGAGGGGAAGTGACTGAAAGTAGCTGAGAGCATAGCAAGGGGCATTGTTCCCTCTTGGATCCCTCCCCCACAGACAGTGACACAACGCAGTAATGTGGGTTACCCCACCCTGGGGAACACCTATGTCTCTGCCGCTTACTACATAACAGGTGTGCCGAGACAAAAAAAAAAAAAATATGGCCCAAATGAAAGAACCAGTCAAAGATCCAAAAATAGAAGTAAGTGATAAAGACATAGCCAACTTACCAGATTCAGAGTTCAAAACAGTGGTAAAAAGGATGCTCACAAAAATTATTGAGTATGGTCACAAAATAGAGGAATAAGTGAAGGCTATGAAAAGTGGATTAAAGGAAAATGTACAGGGAACCAACAGTGATGGGAAGGAAACCAGGACTGAAATCAGTGGTTTGGAACAGAAGGAAAAAATAAACTTTCAACCAGAACAGAATGAAGAAACAAGAATTCAAAACAATGAAGAGAGGCTTAGGAACCTCCACAACAACCTTAAATGTTCCAACATCCAAATCATAGGGGTGCCAGAAGAAGAAGAACAAGAGCAAGAAACTGAAAGCTTATTTGACCAAACAATGAAGGAGAATTTCTCCAATCTGGCAAAGGAAATAGACTTCTAGGAAGACCAGGAAGCCAAGAGAGTCCCAAAGAATTTGGAACCAAGGAAGCACACACCAAGGCAACTCATAATTACATTAGCCAAGATGAAAGATAAGGAGAGAATCTTAAAAGCAGCAACAGGAAAGGAGACAGTTACCTACAAAGGAATTCCCATAAGACTGTCAGCTGATTTCTCAAAAAAAACCTTTCAGGCAAGAAGGGACTGGAAAGAAGTATTCAAAGTCATGAAAGGCAAGGACTTACATCCAAGATTACTCTATCCAGCAAAGCTATCATTTAGAATGGAAGGGCAGATAAAGTGCTTCCCAGATAAGGTCAAGTTAAAGGAATCCATCATCACCAAGCCCTTATTATATGAAATATTAATGGAACTTATCTAAGGAAAAGAAGATGATCAAAACTATGAACAGTAAAATGACAACAAACTCATAACTATCAACCACTGAACGTAAAAAGCAAAAACTAAACAAACAACTAGAACATGAAGAGAATCACAGAAATGGAAATCACATGGAGGGCTAATAGTGGGAAGGGGGAGGTGGAAGAATGGGAGGAAAGATACAGGGAATAAGAAGCATAAATAGTAGGTACAAAATAGAGAGGGGGAGGTTACTAGTAGTATAGGAAATGGAGAAGCCAAAGAACTTCTATGTATGACCCATGGAGATGAACTAAGGTGGGCGGAGCTAGTGGGAGGGGAGATGCAGGGCGGAGGGGAACAAAGGGGAGAAAAAAACTGGGATGACTATAGTAGCATAACCAATAGAATATACTTAAAATCAATAAATAAAATGCATATTTTAAAAAAATAAAAAAATTCCTTGGTCATTAAATTCATGGGTTAAAGAACCAACCAAAGTGGAACTGATATAGAAATTTCTAAAATAGACCCAATCATACATCTGATTAAAATCATTGTTAATAGACCCAGTCATCCATTTTATGACGATGTCTTCCAACTACTTTCAGTTATGACACACAAGGAACTGACCCATGCTACACACTTCTGCCTCATCAGGAATTTTCCCTGATTAAGCTATTTCTGGTTTCTAGAACGCTAAGTCTTACATACATGCTCATTGACATTTCTTTTGTGTTTTTCTTTCCTCAGGTTTTTTTCCCTCTCTTATTTTCTGTTTCTCATGTGTGACATGAGTACCTTAAATGAACAGACTAGTGAGATTTTACTTGTTTCCTTTAACAATGCTATTGTGTGAAACAAAGTCTCTCTTCCTCAGTTAACATACTAAATAAAATATAAAGTCACTGCTCTTGTATTTGTATTTAAAGAACAAGTTTGTTCATTTATCTCAGATCAAGCCTATAGCATTATTACAAAAATGCTTTTTGGCTGTTTGTCTTTGTTTTTTTTAATATATTTTATTCATTGTATTATTACAGTTGTCTCAATTTTTCCCCCTTTCCTCACCTCTGCCCAGTACCCCTATTCCCTCCACCAATCTCTACCTCCTAGTTCATGTTCATGGGTCACGCATGTAAGTTCTTTGGCTTCTCAAAATTGGAGTAAATATTCACATTCAAAAAATAAAACTGTTTTTCCTTAGAAAAGTTCCTAGAGTACTCTAACAAGAATAACAATCTTAAGAAATATGTCTAGAACATACTAATCAAAATTCTATGCGTACTTGTGCAGAATATAAATAAAATCAATCTAAGTTATTAAAGAAAAGAGAAAAATTTAAATAAAAATTGAAACTGCAGAAAAAGTACTCTTTTATGTTCTCAGTATTTACATTGAAAGAAAAGAAGTTCCCTTTTCACTTCAAGAATTAAAAAAGCATTCTGGGTACATCACCAGTTGGATAAAGAACTGATATTACTGCAATAGAAAAAAGCTTACAAAATGTTTAATGCCTTACAAAAGAAAATAGCAAGGCACATTTCTTTACTCTGTTGCAAGTATTTTTGTCTAAAGAAAGAAAAATGTAAAAGCTCATCAGCATAAATAGTATGTACACTCAACTTACTGGTAACATTGTTTTTAGTCCTGAGCGGAGGAATTCATTCCTTAAATGTATTCGGAAATCAAGCTCATATGGAGAAGTGACAAGGGCATTTATGAACTGCATACAGGCCACCTGCAATTAGAAAGCAAACCTTATTTTAAAAAAAAATATTTAAAGAAATATTTAATTAATGTATTCAGACATTTTTTTCCATTTACTAAAGGCATGCATGCATATATTATGAAAAAAAGAAATGTAAACATTTATACAAGTTTAAGGATGATTATAATTTTAAAGTATAAGTGACAAAATGATAATATAATTTTAATGTGCAGAATAACTGTAATTAAGATATGATGGACGGTCAAGTACTTCTATGATCTGCTGAACAATATGAAGGGATATTAAACACTTTCCCAAGAAACACAAAGTCCCAAAAATATGCAAATAGAGCCCTTTAAAATGATCATGAAATGTATCTTACATATCCACCTGTCCTCAGAGTGCACTTAGCCTGAATTTTATATGGTTATATACGCTTTTCTAAAATAAATCAAATAAAGTTATAACAGTACTATACTATTAAACAAGCAACAGTGATAACTCAGAGATATCATTACATTGATTTATACTATTTCTATCCTATTATTAGAATGGATTTACACAAAACTTAGAGTATTAAAATATATGATTAAGATGAATTAATGTATTATGTGTAAAAATGAATTAAATGAATTAAGATAAACTAGAAGGTACTCTGATACCAGTAATAATGCCCATGCATGATAAATATAAGGCCTTCTGTTTAAGTGAAGGTGCTTCATTAATTATATTGACACTGGAAAATGGGTTTCACTTTTCTTACCTTCTGCTATTGGGGTTCTCTACTATGAAAGGGGAATTATTTTCTGGTAATTGCAAGCTAAAAGGTAATTATCAAAATGCTAATTGCCAGGTGTTCCATACATTATTTGTTAATAGCATTTCTAGAAAATGTCTCTCAAGTGTATAGCCACTAATAGTTTAAGTGAAGAGCTGCACGTTTAAATTGATTATTTTTAAAGTATGTGATGACTAGTGGAGTGGCCGAAGAGCTGAACAACTGCAAGGGGACTCCCAGAAAATACGAGATTTTTTAAAGATGTTTAGTATATAAAGAAGAGGACACAAATAAATCAATAGTTAGTACGGGCTCTATTCTATCTCCTTAGTGTGCCCGACACCCCGAGGCCTCTTCTGGGCTGGGACCCTGACCTCTGTATTCTCCCCTCTTTGGTTCCCCATGTACAAATCCAGCTGTACCTGAATATACGTACTACTGAATGTCCCACAGGGACCCCAGCCTGACCAGATAACCCTGTAATCCCTAAACCTCCCTTTCTCCTCTGAATGACAACCAGTCTTCTGAGGCTGCCAAGATTAAGTAAGCGTAGAGACCAGGAACTGACAAACTACAGACTATGGGCCAACTGCAGCCTACAGGCCTAATCTGGTGTGCTGCCTCCTTGTACCAATAAAGTTTTATTACCTCACAAAAATATTATGGAATAAAAACATTAGCAAAAATATATATTTCAAATGTATTTTTACTTTACTTGTCCAGGCCTATTATTATGATAATTTTTTTCAATTACAGAGAAAAGATTAAAAGGTATATTGCTTTTATTTTTACATCTATATCTTATGCATTTAAGATGATTCTTTGAGAGATGAGCACATTTACCTCACATCCAGGTTCAAAAATCAAAAGTTACATGCTTTATAGTGGATTGCAGGAGTTGTTTCTAACATTACTAGATGTCAAAATGATAATTGAACAAGGCAGTCTATTCCCTATGAATGCTCAAATGTCAAGCTAAAACACATACAACTGACTGAATATTTGCCATAGACTTGGCATTACTTTTCCACTTTTTCATCCAATCCTTTTTTATTGTTTTTCTATCACCGTTGTCCCAGTTTTTTCCACTTTGCTCTACCCAACCCCACACACCCCCCACTGCCATTACTTTAAAGACATAGCACATAAATTATTATACTTATGCTTTAATAGATACATAACTCTCCTATTGACAATAAAAATTGAAGTCATTATAGTTACAATAGGCTGAGATATGTTTGTATATTCTACATGAGCATAGCTATATTTGAGTAATCCTTGTTATGTTACAACTATGACATGACCAAACAAGCCAAAGTACATGTCCAATCCAAAATTAATAGAGAGAAAAGTTGCCATCTGCGAGGACTGTTTTCGCCAAAAGAAATTCTAACTTAATGGCTTGTATTAATATCCTATAAGTAAAGAGAACACTTCTATAAGAAACTAGTTAATGAGTCTTAGAATTGTACCTTTATACAAATAAAAGTATTTAGATCAGGAGATGATAAACATAGCAAAAGTCAATTAAATTAATGAAGGTATCAACATCAAAATATCATAACTTCACATTTAATAAAAGTTACAATGCTATTAAAACTTTATATATAATGTATGAATAAATAATTTAATAAAGAAGTGGCACCCATTGACTATAGTATAAAATAATTAGGAAACAGTGAATTCAGTAGTTAAACAGGTAATGGCAATGGTTTATCAATGTACTATTTATTGTTTATCAAATTCTAAGAGATACCTAATTAATTACAAATAACTTAAGAGAAATAGTCATACTATCATGTCATTTTACAACATAATTTGCTAAAGCAATGCTCTTTTACAGAAATATTTGTTGTATAAATGTGGAGAACAATTGTCATCTTAATTATCTCTATTCCTTTATAATACTACAAAATTACTACTCTTTTCACAGGACAAGAACAAAATCAAAATAATTGTCACTATTTATAACTATAAAATTAAATTTTAAAAATGTAATTAGCTTAAAGGGCAGAAAATAACATTAAGAATAAATGTGAAATACCGATTGTGTGAATTATGAATTCATAGATAAATACAAACCCACAAACCATTATCACTGTTGTTATTGTTGTTATGACTAGTTACCAGACAGTATTAGGTGCTTTACATAGCTCACCATCTAAACTCATCCTCAGCAAAATCATACAAGTTGCTCTTATGCTTGTTACATAGATGATGAAGCTGAGGCTCAAAACAGATAAATAACTTACACAAGGTCATACTGCAAAAAGGAAAGTCATGATTTTTTGAAGATTATTTATTTATCTATTTATTTGTATTTAGAGAGGGCTAGGGAGGAAGAAAGAGATGGAGAGAAGCATCAATATGTGCTTGCTTCTCATGTACCCCAAGCTGGGTACCTGGACTGCAACCCAGGCACGTTCCCTGACTGGGAATCGAAGTCGTGACCCTTTGGTTCGCAGGCCAGCACTCAATTCATTGAGCTACTCCAGCCAGAGTAAGGGAACTCATGATTCTAAACCATATCACTTTACTGCAAATATAGAGTAATTTCCAGTACATTCCATAGCATTCATTTACTCCATTCATAGATTCATACGACAAAAGTTTATTAAGGATAGGTAAGATAATAAAATTTAACTAGTGCATCATATTTAATATACTGGGGACATCTAGCTTTGAAATTATAGATTAATTAGAAAAACATACAACTATTTCAACAAGATGTTATCTAGAATATAAAATGGTTATATTATATGCCAATTATAACAATACAAATTAAATGGCTATTATATTATAACATGGAACACAAAAACATTTTTTAAAAAGCTAGGTACAAAATTATTCCACTATATATACATACATATATATACATATATACACATATATACATATACACATATATACATATATACATACACACACACACATATATATATAAAAAAAACAATGAACTATGGGCAGCATCCCATTATCCAAAATAATGATTTTTCACTCTCCTTTACTCACTACCACCCCACTCCTTAGGATACATGCATACACACAAAACTGAGCCATGCTGCTCAGTAGGGAGCCACGAGTCATCATTTAAATTTAACCTAATTACAATTAAATAAAATTAAAAATCCTGTTGCTTGGTCTCACTGATCACTGCTCAAGTGTTCAAGAGCCACATGTGGCTAGTGGCTACCATATTGGACAGTATGGATAAAGAACACTGCAGAAAATTTGACTGGATAGCACTGCACTGGAGACTTTAAAGAAAAAAGGCTTCTGGCCTACTGTGAAGAACCTAAGCTTCAAAGAAGTACAAAACTAAATAATGAGAGGTTTCAAATCTGGTATGCTCAAATTTCAAGTATATAAACCTTTGAGAGCATAACTGAACCTCTCAATCTATTTTCAAAAAAATATTCAATGTTGGAGATAGATACTAAGAATCATAGGATTTTGAAGCAATAGAGAGCATAAAATACTTTGGTCCAAAATGCTCATTTAAAGGTGAAGAAACTGAAAACCTAGAAAAATTAGGTAATTCCCCCAAGATCACACAGCTAATAATAAATCACAAAGATGACTAGAACTCGGGCTGCATAACTTTTAGTCTTGGATCCTTTTTGCCACACTACAATGTACAAATCTGGCATTGCTGAACAGCAATTTTCCTTGTAGTAGCGAAAGAAAACAAGCACCCTTTAATTGAATATCACAAAGTCCATTATCCAGATTCCTTCGGTTGCTTAGCTTCTTTATAATGGCTCTAAGTTCAAAGTGGTCTTCTCTATCTGTTTGTTTTAAATACAGCTTCCATGAGAATAAAAATTTCAAAATCACAGGAAATCAGTGAATTTTCTCCATTATTAATATATATGATAACCTAGGACTACAATTCTGATTTTAAACCAGTAGAAACAAGTAGTTTGTGTATTTGCATTTTATTCAGTAATCTCCTTACATCATAAGGGGATTTCTATGATATCTATATTAGCTATTAAGCATATGCATAAACACATATAGATAAAAACCACCAAATCTGTGCCTGTGATAAAATATCCAATAATTTGTGCCATAAATAAGTATGTACTAAACTGAATTACTATCAGTTTTTCTACCACATTATAATCCTTCCTTTACTATAATAGCACCTTTTCTTTCTACAATAATCATCTGCAGTCTTAAACCATAGGCTGTTACTATCTTCACCCTGGGGTGTGGGTGTGCAGTGTGGGGTGTGGTATAGGGAGTGGAATATCCCAAATTGACTGTAAACTTTCTAAGACAAGGTTCTTTATTTGTTTAGGGTCTTCTATATAACACATATCTACCCCCAATAAGTTGGTTAAGATATAATAGGTGAACAGTATTTAAATATCTCCAATTTTATTGGCATGACAGATATTATTACAAAAAAAATGGCATTCGGTTTCTTACCTAAGTGGTAGAGAAGGGAACATTTAAACATGGAAAATCTTCACAAAATTAGTGAGAAAATGCTGGAGCTTTTTATTTATTCTATCAGCTCTGAAAACTATACAAACATCTATTCTAATCACAGTTCACAGAGCTATAGAGTACAATAATTGCCAACTCCAGGGCATTCTCCAACAGATTATCCATAGTGCCATTAGGCTGTGACAAATTGTGCTTTTAAAATTTTATTGACACTGTCACACATTCGACCTTATTAAGTATTTTGTTGTCATTAACAAGGTCTTTCTTTATCCTAGCACAGCAGGAGTTAGAAAAAAATGTCAAAATAAATACCAAGAAAGACACAAATGTGCAGAGCAAGTTAATTATGTCAAGAAATGGACAAGAGTTATAGGTAGGACAAAATCATGTACAAAGGTATGGAGGTAGAGGTATGAAACAGCATAAAATATTCAGGAACCTGTGTACAGTATGATTAGACCAAAAAGTTTTTGTAGAAGAGTAGTAGACTGTGTGAGGCTAGAGAGAAAGCAACAAATAGTGAAATGATAAAGTATATTGTGTGGACAAGGACCAGACTTTAATTCTAGAGGCTTTGGGAAGCCTTTGCAGGATTTCGAGCAGTGCTATAACAAGAGTTGCATTTCAGAAATATAACTTTGTGGAAGATGATTTAAAAGGGGTTAGAATGTAGGGTGAAGATAATATGCAAGACCCCAGGGAAATAATAAAATAGTACCCTGAAGCAAAGAAATGGCAACAGGAGTAGAGGAGGAGGTAAACCATACCAAGGAAGGGAAGTGCAACACTAAGGTGGTAGAATTGGGAGAACGTGGTAACTGAGGAAATGGTGGAAAAATAGGATTATAATTGAAGATGATTATTACATTTCTAGTTTATGCTACTTGGTGGATTATGCTAAAGCTAACCAGGATTGGGAACACAAGAGAAAAGCAAGTTAAGGTTGGAGATGGGACTGGAGTGGTAAGAAAGATGAAGAAGGAGAAGGTATATACAGTTAAGGACAATATTGATTTGAAACCCAGACAAGAGGTAGCTGAATATATGGGGTCTGTGAGTCAGGAGGAATTTGGAATAAAGAAATGAAAGAGATCCATCACATATAACTGTAAGTTGATGTTATAAGGATGGATATGGCTGCCTAAGGAAAATGTACACAATGGGTATAGAGAAGGACCCAAGGACCTACGACCAAGATCTAGGAATCAGTGTGTGTAAGGGTCTAGCACAGAGACAGGAGACTTTAAATGCAACATAAGGTCAAAGAAAAGCTAGGAGAACGTACTATTATAGAAGTCAAGAAAAAAGAGAGGTATGATAAAGGAGTGAGCAAATAGTGTCAAATTGTGCTGAAGAAGCCAATATGATACCTTGAAAAATTACTGCATTGTACAAATATATCTATACAATCCCCTCACTATACTAACTTTACTTTAAACATGGTAATAATATACAAATGCCAATAAGTAAAACAAGTTTCTTAAGTATATCAGGCATTCATTCAACACTTAATATTTAGCACACATATTTATTTTTTCCAAATGTTCTCCTTATTCATGAGTTGAAATGTCTTGTTTTATTAATAAATGTACCCCTACTAACACATGGTAAGTGATTTATCCAAAACAACTTCCTCATATGTGAAAGTATGAGTGCACTAACTTACAAGTATGCTTAGAGTGAAATATTAACACTCGAGAACCACTGTGGAGAGAATCAAGGTACAAAGGGTCAGTACACATATCTGATAGTGTGTCTATTTAGCGTCATATGTTTTTGCCTAAAAATCTTCCTGAAATAAATTATATGATTGCCATATTCTTAAACAAAATATCCTAAATATAACTTATTTTTCTTGCTAACTTGGGGACATGAATAAATATCTGAGTTAGTGAGCGACAATATAACACAGAGATACCCTCAGGAGCTATTGAGGTGTTTAGGGCTATTTGCTCTGACACTAAATGAAAGCAAATGTCATAATTTTTACATTTTAGTTCCAGTCTTCTATTGAGTTTCTACCTCCTCCTCCCTTGATTTTAGTCTGTCAGTTGTCACTTCTTGATCATGTAGTGCACCAGTCTGGAATAAACCCTCTCCCACCCTCACAACCTGTGCACCTAGTCTGCTGTGGATAAAAAAGAAATAACTGGGCTCATTGCAGCACCACAGAAAAGTTAATAGGCTCCAATTAAAGGCCAAAATGTCTTTGTCATCATGAGGCTAACTTGATGGATTTGGTGACATTTTATAGGCTGCTTAGGTTGTTTTATTTTACTTTTGTTTTATTTCTTTCTTTGGTTCTCCATTATATTCCAAAATGATAAATCTATCCAATGGGTAAAGTCAGGGTAAGTGAACCTATTACACATCAGTGAATGTATATTTACTACTATATTTTTATGTACCATATCTAACGATGACATGGAAAAAATTATCATTATTTTTGGCACATTAGAAAACACACTTTAAAAATGTATTAAATCATGCTAAATTTAGCACACAGCTCCTGAAACACATTAAGACATGGTACCTTTCAGACTAACAGCAGCCTGTAAAGATTGGGCTTTTTTTATAATACATCATTGGAGGTTAACTACACTACTTTCTCTTTCCATAAACAACTATTGTTTGTGTTCAGTGTACCCTAGCTTTTCCTGCTGCAGTACACACAAATCACTTTCAACTGCAAGTTGATATTACCTCACTCTGTCTTCTTTTGTGAAATGACTGGCAGACTACTCTGACCTCAATTTTGACTTACTGGAAGTCTTCTGTCTCCCATCCTACCATAATACTGGTTCCTATTTATCCTTTAAGAACTAGTTAAAGTATCACCTCCTCACAGAAGCCATCCTAGATTTATGGAGGACATACTTAATGTGCCCTCCTTTGTGCTCACATTAAACCATGCAAGAGGAAAAGGATATAGGTATGAAAAAGTATTGTATTGGGTTGACCAAAAAGTAAGATGGCTCTAATAGCAATTAGTTCTCTTTCAGTTCATTCAAACCAATTTTGTTAAATTGCATGGTGACAGCTGCCCTATCAGTGTGTATTAAATAAATCCAAATTGGTGAGTTTTTGTGTAGCCATTTTTATATTGAAGATAGAAGGAAATACACATTTTTGGCATATTATGCTTTATTATTTCAAGAAAGGTAAAAACACAGCTGAAATACAAAAAAAAAAAAAAACCAATGATTTGTGCAGGGTATGGAGAGGGTGCTTTGACTGATTGAATGTGTCAAAAGTGCTTTGCGAAATTTCGTGGCAATTTCCCGCTGGACAATGTTCATGGTTGGGCAGACCAGTTGTAGTTGATAGTAATCAAATCGAAACATTGAGTACAATCAACATTATACCATGTGGGAAATGGCCAACATACTCAAAATATCCAAATCAATAAAGTTACTGGTAAAAATTAAAAATGTATCTCTTATTTTTTTAAATGTGCCTTATATTTTACAGAAAGAAACACAGAGGCTTTTTCACCAACCCAATATTTCAAGTAAAGTGTTCTCCATTATAAAATATCTGTAGGCAATTAAAAGTCTACGGCCTGACTGGTGTGGCTCAGTGGTTGAGTGCCAGCCTGCAAATTAAAGGGTCACTGGTTCAATTCCCATTCTAGGGTACGTGACTGGATTGTGGGCCAGGTCCCCAGTAGGGAATGTATGAGAGGCAACCACACATTGATATTTCTCTCCTTCTTTCTCCCTCCTTTTCCCTCTCTCTAAAAATAAATAAATAAAACTTTTTTTTAAAAAAAATGGAACATTTACACAATGGAACAGTACTTGGCCATAAAAAAATTCTACCCTTTGTGACAATATAGATGGGTCCGGAGGATATTATGTTAAGTGAAATAAGCCAGTCATAAAAAGACACATATTGTATGATTTCACTCATGTAGAATATATTAATAAGCTGAACTAAGATGGAAAATGGGGACAGACTCATAGATGGAGAACAGGATGACAGCAAGTGGTGGGGGGACACGAGGAGGTGAAGGGATTGGGCAAAAAGGACTCATGGACATGGACAACAGTGTGGTGATTGCTAGGGGGAGAAGAGATATAAGGGGTATAAATGGTAATGGAAAAATACAATAAAGATTTAATTAAAGAAAAGGAAAATGCTGTTACACTTTAGGAAATTCAATGAAAGGAGAGTATATGAAGATGTGTGATTTACTGTCTTATCTATTTTTTGAAGTACTGAAGGTAATGAAAATCCAATCACAGGTATAAAATTTCACTTTAAAGAAGAGCTAGAAATCCATTCTGAGAAGTTAATAACTTGTTTTAAAACACACAGATAAAAAAGAGAATAAAGGAACATATTCTTTTATATATATTCTTTATATATATTAAATATACGAAATAAATATTCTTATATTTAAGAATATAATTAGTCCTGTATTTTAACAGAATTACTTCCTGAGACTGTAATAAAATTTTTAAGGATTTTATTGATTTATTTTTAGAGAGGGGAAGGAAGGGAGAAAGAGAGGGAGAGAAACAACAACGTGTAGTGGCCTCTCAAGCGCCCCTTACTGGGGACCTGGCCTGCAACCCAGGCATGTGCCCTGACTGGGAATCAAACCAGCAACCCTTTGGTTCACAGCCCAGCACTCAATCCACTGAGCCACACCAGGCAGCACTATAATAACATTTTGAGAAGTCTGAGGATAGATTCAGATAGACTACAGAAAAAGAAAAGACACTGTGTTACAATATAACACTAATTATATTTTTAAATGACATTTAAATTTTTGTTTTCCACTCTGCATTCTGAATATATTTTTGAACTTCTAGTTAATATTTATTCATTCACATGAAATAGTCCACATAAAACACACTTAAAATTCTTGTGAGAGTAATAGACTCTGTATATAATTACTAATTTTTATAGCTCAGTAGAACAGAAAATTTCAAATTGTGATTTGCATATGTTTGCATCTATATTAAATATACAACAATATCTTGAACACCTAGATATTTACTAGGTGTTCAACTTGTTTATTATGTGTTTATTATATGTTTACTTGTTAACAACCTGCCATTTTATCATTCCATTCAGCCCAGCTTCCTAAAGGCTAGAAAATGTCATTCCCATCTCATTGTTTGGGTAAACTACTCTATGGCACAGGTCCCATTGTAAAGGTCAAACAATTCAGTATACCAATGTTGGCATCACAAAGACCTGGCTCCAAATCACAATCACAGCTCTACCGCTCAACAGCCATGTGATTTTGAGTGAGTGATGTAATAAAAACTTTGATATGTCTAAAAAACCTAATTCCTCCTAAACAAACTTTGCAAGACAAGTACAAACTCCTACATATGACTGAAAGTCAAAGAAATTCAGTTAAGTAGGCCAACCACAGGAAGAAAGACAAAAATTTCAAGAAGTCATCTAAAAAGTTAGCTTTCATAAGTTTCAGTAGAGATATTAAATTAATTATTGAGATGCATTTCATAATAAGAAGTGAATTATAAAAAGAAAAACAACAGAAGTAAATACAATTATTTTTTAAATGTATTAAACTGGACATAAAAGGCACACCATAAAAGTATATCCAAACTGCTCAGAATAGTCGGAGTAGAACTAACAATTAACAAATATCATTAAATATTTGGAGAGGGATTATAGCTTTATAACACTACCATATTCTCTTTGGACATGCCAATTTATCTATCTGCTGTAGCTTCAATGCCTAGTGAGAAAAGATACCAATAATTCATGATACAATAAAAAAGAAATGAAAATGTTTTACATAAGATGAGAAACTTGAATATTTAAACACTCACTACTAAATAATAGTACCTACATAAGTGGGTTGCTGTGAGAGTTAAATCAGGTAACAGCCACAATTTAAAATGTTTAGTCCAGGGTCTCACACTGTAAGTATGGTCAATAAATATGAGTTCTCACCAGTCAAGGACAAAGTTATTATGCATATGGGTCATTTCTTGAAATCAGCTAAGATACTGAGCTTTGTCATTTTCTAAAGAAAACATTTAGGCTGGGTCTACACAGGGCTATCAAACAGACACTGTCCTAAGAGTTGCAATTCAATCCCCACTATTCTGGTGAGTCACACTCCGGAATGCTGTATGTACAGCACAAAGTGAGATGTGTTTAGTTTTCTTAAATTTCCACAACAAGCCCACAGACATCATTAAAACTTGATAGGATGACATCGGCTGAAATACTTGTCCTGTTGTGCTGATTACTGCTAAAGCTTTAATTTCTGCAGTTTATTAATTACTAAATTTCTACCCAAATATTAATGATGATTAAAATAATCACATTTGTAATAATCCAAGGTACTTTTCCTAATTTTATTTTTGTATTTATTGATTTCAGAGAGGGAAAGGAAGGAAGAGAGAGAGAGAGGAACACTGATTTGTTATCCCACTTATTCATGCATTCATTGGTTGGCTCTTACATGCTCCCTGACCAGGGATCAAACTGGCAACCTTGGCATATTGAGACAATGCTCTAAGCAACTGAGATATGCAGCCAGGGTTTCTTTTTCTAATTTTAAACAAATTGTTGTTCTCACAGGCTAAATTCCCAGCTTTTAAAAAACATTTTATTTATTTATTTTCAAAAAGCGGGGAGAGAAGTAGAAAGGGAGGAAGAGAAACATCAATGTGCAAGAGAAACATTGACAGGTTGACTCTTGCAAGCCCCTAACTAGGACCTGGCCCGCAACCCAGGCATGTGTCCTGACTGGGAATCCAACCAGTGGACTTTCGGTTTGCAGATCGGCACTCAACCCACTGAGCCACACCAGGCAGGGCAAAACTTCTAGCTTTTGTGAACAACTAAGCAACAAGTAAAACTTCATGTTTATATTCCATTCAATTTAAGTGTCAGCACAAACGTAGTTTATGTCATACAAAGTGAATACTCAAAATATAATCCTAGAAGCAATGTAAGATAAAACTAGCTCACCTGTAATTGCAAAGCTTCATGATTTTCCAATCCTTCCACAATTGGTGAAAATCGTTCTCTGTTATTTCTTTCTGCTGCTGTAGTTATAGCCCCTAAAAGTTTATCTAGACTATATAGGAAAAAAATAGAAAACAAATGAGAAATAACGTCTTGCACAGACATTGTGAATATGGGTAATTCTCTTTCAATTTTCCCTAATTTCTTCCGGGTGCTTGATCATCACAATTAAAACAATTATGTTCTTGTCTGCATTTTTCAACACATCAAATACTGAGAGCTTTAAATAACTGCAGGGCAACGAAATAGAATTCAATTTAAAAATCTTGAGGAACATACTTTTTCTGTGTGACATTTTTAAAAAGATACTTAATTGATAAACATTCAAATATAAAATTTCAGGCATTGATATTTCATGTAACAGATATTAATATACCTTCAACACAGAATGGCATCTACAACTATTAAAAATTTATACAAGTGTAACACAACTGTAATTTTTTTCTGAATTTTACAAGACTTTATTTGAACCAAACTAATGACACATGGTAGGGAGTAAGATCTCAAATGCTCTCCTGACTGTAATTTTATAATAAAGTGCTGGAATGAGTAAAATTTTTAAAAAGAACTTAAAAACATTAACATTCTTTGAAAATGAAACAAAAAAAAAATACCTGAAAGAGAAAGCTAGGTAATTAGAGAAGCACCTATAATTTACCTAGCACAAGAAACTTAGTTATCTGAAAAAAAATATTGAAGACTTATCTTTTTAGTACAGAGTCTGAATCAAATTAAACTTTATGTACTCTTCCAAAACTATATCTGACATTATAATTAAATCATAAGTATAATAGGGTAGGTTGTATTATATGAATGAGGTACTAAAAACTCTATTTAAATAGCAAAATATTTCTTACTCATATAGACTATTTTTTTCTATAAAACCTAAGAAAATCTTACTTCTGCATGTTAACTCATTTATAGTTTATTCACATTGAGACAATATTTAATGCTACATAATAATATTTTTGTTTAGTGTTTGTCTTTTCGTTAGTGTTTGTCTTTCCTTCTAAGGACACTAATCAGCACTAAGCAACATTTTATTCTAGCAGGTTTGAAAAAGTCAATATATTAGAATAATCTTAAATCTTTGTTTATGCCTGTTCTGATTTAAATTGAAATCACTGCTGATACAACAAAGTGTTTAGAAGCAATATTTTACTTCTGGACACTCTATTCTCTTCCATTGATCTATATGTCTGTTATTATGCCAGTCCCAAACTGCTCTGATTACCATGGCCTTATAGTATAGTTTGATATTAAATAGTGTGGTTCCTCCAACTTTGTTCTTCTTTCTCAGGATTGCTGTTGCTATGCAGAGCCTTTTGTGGTCCATATAAATTTTTGAAATATTTGCTCTAGTTCTGTGAAATACATCATTGGAATCTTGATAGGAATAGCTCTGAGTATGTACATTGCTTCAGGTAGCATGGACATTTTAATGATGTGAATTCTTCCTATCCATGACACAGTATATACTTCCACTTACTTGTATCTTCTTCAATTTCTCTCTTCAGTGTCATAATTTTCTGAGTACAGGTCTTTTACAATGTTGGTTAGGTTTATTCCTAGGTAGGTATTGTATCATTTTTGTGGCAATTATGAATGGAACTGTTTTCTTAATTTCCCTTTCTGTTAGTTCATTATTGGCATATAAAAATGCAACTGATGTATAGACTTGAATAGCTACATCTCCAAAGATGACATACAGATGACCAACAGACATATGAAAAGATGTTCAACATCACTAATCATCACATAAATGCAAATTAAAATGACAATGAATTATCACCTCACACCTGTCAGAATGGCTATTATCAATAAATCAATAAACAAGTGCTGGCAAGGATGTGGAAATGGGAACCTTTTTGCACTATTGGTGGAAATGCAGACTGGTGTAGCCACTGTGGGAAACACTATGGAGATACCTCAAAAAATAAAAATGGATCTGCTCTTTGACCAAATGATCCTACTGCTGGAAATATGAGGTCTGCCTGGAAAAAGTCCAGCCATTGTTAATATCACAGGAACAGTTTGTTTCACATCAATGTAATCTGACAGCCAAGGATAGTAAACTGGAATGTGCATGTGTGAACAATGACAACTTCTTTGAACTAGTCAGTGGGGGCAATGGGCAATAGACATCATTGAGTGAGCATGTGTACTGTGTAGCCCTCACATTTCAAAATGACTGTGTGAGCAAAGCAATGAATGCACATCAAATTTTGTGTTCAGTTTGAACATTCCTCTGCAGAAACTATTTGGATGATTCAGAAGGCTGCACCTATGGGCAACTGGTGATTGACAGCTTCATCATGACAATGCTCCCGCTTGTGCATCACATTTCATGCAGAGTTTTTTGGTGAAACATCAAATCACCAAGGTGACTCAGCCCCCCTACAGCCCAGATTTGGCACCCTGTGACTTCTGGCTTTTCCCAAAACTAAAATCACCTTCAAAGAGAAGAGATTTCAGACCATCAATGAGATTCAGAAAAATATGACAGGGTAGCTGATGGCAACTGGGAGAACTGTGTGTGATCCCAAGGTGCCTACTTTGAAGGGGACTGAGGCGTCATTGTCTTATGTGCAATGTTTCTTGTATCTTCTTCAGTAAATGTCTCTGTTTTTCATGTCTCTGTTTTTCATATTACACTGGCTGTATACCTTCTACACAGGTCCTGTATATCTGAAGGAACTAAAAACACTAATCCAAAAAAACACAAGCACCCCTATGTTTATTGCAGCAGTATTTACAGTCAGCAAGATATGGAAGCAGCCCAAGTGTCCATCAGTAAATGAGTGGATAGAACAACTATGGGACATTTAAAGGATGGAATACTACTAGTTTTAAAAAGGAAGAAACTTTTACCCTTTGCAACAGCATGGATGGACCTAGAGAACATTATGCTAAGAGAAATAAGCCAGTCAGAGAAAAATTAATACCATATGATTTCAGTCATATATGGAACCTAAAGAACAAACTGAACTAACAAGCAAAACAGATACAGACTCACAGATGAACAGGATGACAACTAAGGAAGGGAAGGTTAGGGAGTAGAGGAATTAAGCAAAAAGGAAAAAGGACTCATGCACATTGATAACAGAGTGGTTATTGTGTGTAGAAGGTGGGTACAGATGAACTAAATGATAATGGAAAAAGTGCAATAGAAAATAAAAAACAATTTAATAAAAGAAGAAACACTTTAGTCCATGTCCTTCACAGGTATTTCTTTCTTTATCACAATAGTTTCTTCTTAACTAGACGTATTATTGACATCAAACCTAAAATTTTTCTTCTGATTCAATACTTTTTTCCGTAAGTAGAAATGATCTAATGCATGGTCAGCAATGACTCGCTGAAACTGGCATTTTTTCATACACTGAAAAACTGACAACAGCCTTGTTATTTCTTTTGAACAGGTCAGTTTATTTCATTCTATAAATAATTGCTTTATCTTTCCCATTACCATAAGCAGGTAAAGTAAAATAAAGCTATACATAATAATACAAAATAAAAGCAATATTTAATGCAATTAGTTAAAGAAGTCAAGTTTTGTGATGTGCATATGTGTAGGGTGGGTGTGTGCGGGGGTAGAGGTGATTGTATGTATGTCTTTAGCCAAAATTACTCTATGATTTTTGTCCTATATTTTTAGTAATTACTTTACATAGACAAGATTCTATTCATTCACTTTGAAACCAACCTAGAAAAATTTCCCATTAGGATTCTATCTGTTTAAACCTACTTTTCAAAGAATCAAACAGAGCTAAAATGTAAACAGATAAGATAAAACTTCTGATTTTTTCCTAAAATTTCATATGATTTTATAATTTTAAGTATATTTTATTGATTATGATATTACATTTTTCCCAATATTTCCTCCCCTTTATCCCCCTCCACCCTGCACCCCCCTACCCTCCAGCATTCCCCTGCCCCCACTCAGTTCATGTCCGTGGGTTTCCAAGTTATCTAAGGAACCAGCACAAAAGCCGGATTTCTTAATTTCTCAGGTGGCATTTTCCATGCAGTTAATATAATAACATAGCAATACTTACATGTTCTCTTCTCCAATAATGCAAATAGCAGAGAGTATTTTCACTATTTCAGTCATCATGCTGGGTTGTTTGGGGTCAATTGCTCTTGCCAATAGTAAAAGACTTCTTTCATCTCCTAGAATCCTTTGTAATCCAAACTTTAAAAAAAAGAGTACTTTCATTGAAGATGTCTTTGGAACATATCTTTAATTTTAAAAAGCTACTTGATACTCATTTTCTAAAAACCCATACCTTCACAATGAGATTCTACCTAATTATATGAATGTTCTTCAAACAAACAGTTATTTGCCTTTGTTTTTTTTTTTTATTTGAAGTGACTGTATCTTAGAGTTTATGGCCCTTGATCAGAAATGATCTCAATTAGCCTGCCTAAAAATGCCATTAAAATTTGGGAGAAATATGGGAACAATCAGTATTTCTTCAACAAAGAAGAACATGTAAAGCATATACTGATATAATTTTCTAAAGTAATTCTACTTATGTCACTGGCTTTCCCTGAAGGTATCTATAACTTATGGATGAATTATCCAATATGTCTGTATGAAAAATTAACTTGAACAAAAAGGGTAAAAAGTTGAAAAGCTCTTTCTATACTATATGCCAGTTTAAGCAATAAACCTCTGTACAGATGTTCCTACACTTTCTGTCTCATATCCTCCCCCTTTCAGACAGCTGTGCTACATTCCAAAAGCTACGAGCCCAAAGAAATGGCACCAGGATTTCAGTAACTGTCACGTTGAACTAGGCAGAGAAGATACCAGTTTTACTTATTTTCTAGTCTTGAATATGCATGCACAAGTGTGCATTATAAGAATGAAATTGGTTGAGAAATTTTAAAGAAAACACACAACGTGGGTTTTCAATACAGTAAGAACGTAATATTTTCTTTGATCGTTGTCCCATAAAGTACTTCTCAGATTTCTTATGAAATACATTTGCTTCCTTTTAGTTTAATGGTAAAATCTGACATTTCATCAGAGTAAAATTGCCATTTCAAGGTAACCTTAAGTACCAAGCATATAAATATTTTCATGGTTGATAATTTAACTTCTAAAAGAATTCATGGGGAAAAATAGTTAAAGCTCTTAAATGTAACTTTACCAGAGGTCATAATAAAGAAATACACAGAGAAAAAAAAAAACAAAATGAAACTAAAAAGGGAATGACACAGATAAAATTTAAAAGAACCAAAGAAAACAGAAGGGATATGTATGTATAAAGGTGGCTAGTAGATAACAATAGAAAGAAAAATAAGTGAAAAACACAGGTGTAAAACAGAGATCTATGGTTACCATGCAATTACCAAACTTAAAATAACAAGTTTAAAAATCCATTAGACTAAGAGTGAAATCATTTAAATTTTTAAATTGCCACTTATTCTTTAAAAGTATTTTCTACTGTGTGGTGAAATATTGAAAATAAAAATGAAGATATGAGAAATGATGAGAAACTATATATCTAAACATCAGAGCAATATTATAGGAAAAGAAGTTAAGAAGAAATGGGTGGCGGACTTCCGGCCAAGATGGAGGCATAGGTAGACGCACTGTGCCTCCTCGCACAACCAAGATAGAGACAACAACAATACAGAAGCAAAATAACACCCAGAACTGACAGAGAATTGAAGTGTATGGAAGTCAGACACCTAAGGATTTAAAAATAGACACGTTGATCCAGACCGGTAGGAGGGGTGGAGTCAGGCCTGGCAAAGGACCAGGGATGCAGAGCAGAGAGCTGAGCAACTGGGGAGGCGTGTAAGTCCGCAGCAAGCAGACCCTGGGCACACAACCAGCAGTGGCTGGTGGGTCCTGGCCAGAGGGTGCCAACCAGCAGACCCAGCGAGGCAGTCATTGTGAAGCAAGGAACTGCATGCAGCTCGGGGTCCCAGCGCCGGGAAATAGAGCTTTGGGTCACTGACTGAAGAGGAAGGCCCTGCGGGGTGCACAGGCCCACCCACACCAGAATTGGTGCCAGAGGGGCCCAGTTAGTTTGTGGAAAGCGGCGGAAGGGTCTGAGGTCCTACAGGGAACAGAGCAAGCGCCATTGTTCCTTCTCGGACCCTGCCCCACATACAGCGTCACAACCCAGCAACTGGGGTGCCCCGCCCTGGTGAACTCCTAAGGCCCCGCCCCTCACTACAGGAGCTCGACAAGACCAAAAAACAAACAAACAAAAAACCCAGCAAAAAGATGTCTCAAACAGAAGAATTGAAAGCTCCAGAACCCATTCTTTT
>CM052552.1:4410467-4461540 GCA_028533065.1 Trachops cirrhosus | reverse complement strand
TAAAGATTTTATTTATTTATCTTCAGAGGGGAAGGGAAGGAGAGAGGGAGAGAAATATCAATGTATGGTTGCTTCCTGTGCATTCCCTGCTGGGAACTGGCCTGCAACCCAGGCATGTGCCCTGACTGGGAATCGAACCGTGATCTCTTGGTTCACAGGCCCGCGCTTAATCCACTAAGCTACACCAGCCAGGGCAGAAAGAGAAATCTTAACTTTATTATGTTCTTAGTGATCAAGTCAAACCACAGCTTTGAATTTTCCTTTTCAAAGAATAAAAACAGTCTCTAAGAAAATGGTATTCAACATATGACATTTAAATGTTTCTTCTACCATTAAAAAAAACAGTATTAACTAATTTGGGAACCAGATTTATGTGTTTCCCTGATTGCAAAAGCCTACCAATATTTTGTAAATCAAAATATATTTTAAATACTATTTAAATGAAACATGATGACATGCATCATAAAGGCCCATTTATAAACTGAATAAGCACACACTATTTTGTGTGTTTCATACTTTCATGCTGTTGGGCAAGTTCTCTCCCCTTTTGTGACAGAGGCAGAAATAAACACTACTTACCTTATTATTCATAAATGCTTTGAGGCACTGAATAAGTTTATACTGATTCTTCTTGTCGATATTTTCTTGCCTGATTAATAAAAAAAAAAACATTATCCTGTGCCTAAACATTTTCCCTTTTGTGATTTTTTTCATGTTTATTCTTACTGTTTCTTGTCCAGAAGCTTTTCCAGCACATCCAATAAGAGTCCAAGACCTTCATGGCCAAAGTTGTTAACCCAGCTATGAAATAAACAAACAAAAAGTATGTATAAGTATGTTTGTAAACTGAAAACATAAAGTACCTAACATGAAATTTTTATTTTCAAATATGATAATTCTGACTTTATATTTCTTGTCATTCTTTTTTCTACCCCAATTGCTTCAACCATCCTCTGTATGACTCAAGATCTTTACCTCAATCTCAGTCTTGTCTTCACATTTTGGATTGCCCATTCCACAGCCTTGCCTTGGTTGTTTCACCAGCAGCGTATACTTAAACCTGAATTTATAAGCTAAACTTATCTTCCTCTGTTCACTGCTTCCCTATATCAACCCCTCTTCCATTCTTCCTTATTATATTAATAACACAACTACCATTTTAATCATTCGGGCTGCAAATACTGGCATAATATTTGACCCCCCAATCTCTTTGACCTTTGCATTTATTTTGTTCATTTATTCAATAAATATTTATTGAGTGCTTATGAAGTACCAGCATGTTCTAGTCAATAGAGATATAACAGTCAACATAACTAAGTCCTTACCCTCATATAGTTTACACTCTCAAAAGAGGGACACAGACAATAAATAAATATATAATAAAATGTCGCTGTGTTGGTGCTATGAACAAAAATAAACCTTGGTCAGTGAAATAAGAAATGACAACATGTTATCTTTAAATGCATGTGGTCAGGGAAAAATTCTTCGATCAGGTGGTATTAGAGCACAGCCTTGAAGGAAATGAGGACTTCTCCGGTAGAAGGCATAAGCACAAATCAGGTACTGAGGTGGTGGTTGGTGTGCTTGAAAAATTCAAGGAACTGCGAGGAGACCTGGTCACTAGAGCTGGATAAGTGGGCATGGGTGAGCAGCAGGAGATAAGTCCCATGTGTGGTAGAAGGCTAGAAGACTGATCCTATAGAGCTTCCTTTGACTTTTTGTTATCCAGTCATGAATATTCTATTCTAGAATGACTCCCATACATGCCTTGCCCTCCTTTCCATTGTCTCTTTGAACATTCTAGTTTGGCCCCAGTTACCTTTCCTTTAATACGCCAGGAGTCTCCAAACTAGGGTCTTTGCAGCTTCAATTGTTCTTTTATTCATTTTACAAAACACTGTACTAGATTGTACTTAACCAGTCTTCTGCCCTTTTTCTCTGGACTACCTAACACATTTCAAATCCAGATTCTGATCTAGTATCAACCTACCTTTACAGCCTCAGGTCTTATTTCACATGTTCTAGTAAATATCAGACAAATTCTCTTTCCTGATATCCTTCCTGCACTTGCCTGCATTGTTTAATATATGGTTCTTTCCAGAAGGTAACACCAATTCCATCACTCCAAACCCTTCAAGGCTCAAATTGACAGTCAATTCCTCCATTAATGTTTTTTTTCTCATGAGCCTTTCTTCAAAATATCAGTCGTTTTATCTTTGAACAACCAGGTATCTTTATCTCTGATAACTTAGTAATACAATTTTTGACACACGTGCCTTACATACCTTTCTGTATTAAGAATTCTCTGAAGATAGTTATATTATCTCATTTATTTTTCTGACTTCCATAATACTTAGCAGAGTAGCAAATCAACAAACAACAAGTGTTGGAGAGGATGTGGAGAAAAGGGAAACCTAGTGCCCTGTTGGTGGGAATGCAGACTGGTGCAGCCACTGTGGAAAACAGTATGGAGTTTCCTCAGACAACTAAAAATGGGTCTGCCTTTTGACCCAGCAATTCCAATGCTGGGGTTATATGCTAAGAACCCTGAAACACCAATCCAAAAGAATCTATGCACCCCAATGTTCATAGCAGCACAATTTACAATAGCCAAGCACTGCAAGCAGCCTAGGTGCCCATCAGTGGTGAGTGAGTGGATCAAAAAACTGTGGTGCATTTACACCATGGAATACTCCACAGCGGAAAGAAAGAAAGAGCTCCTACCCTTTGCAACAGCATGGATGGAACTGGCGAGCATTATGCTAAGAGAAATAAGCCAGGCAGTGAAAGACAAATACCATATGATCTCACCTATAATTGGAACCTAATCAACAGAATAAACAAGCAAGCGAAATATAACAAGACATATATAAATAAAGAACAAACTGACAGTAACCAGAGGGGAGGTAGGAAGGGATAATGGGGAGAAAGGGGGAAGGGTCATCAAGGAACATATATGAGGACCCATGGAAAAAGCCAAAGAGGGATAGCATCGAGGGTGGGAGGTGGGAATGGCTTGGGCAGGGGAGAGTGTTGGGGGGAGGTGGAAATGGAGACAGTTGTACTTGAACAACAATAAAAACACATACATCTACTGAAGCCTGGTACATGAAAGCAAACACAAGAGTCATGAGCATCTGAATGTCCTTGGAAACTATTCATCACGGTAGATTAATGCATGAACTATTTCTGACCAATTAAATGTATCTATTAGATATAATAACTGCCATTTCCAGACATTTGACTATATTCCTTTGAAACACAACATTCACTTTCCACTTATTTCACCTGATTCATAGAAAGGTTGAATATGTCAATTTTACAGCCCTGAACCTGAGTGGTTTTGACTCCAATATTGAGATAGACTAAAATGTCCTTAGAAAACACCAAAGAGGACATTCTATCTTTCTCTCTATACTGTTATTTGCTTAAGAGGGTTTTATCTGGCGACATTTATTCTCCCCATCAGGTACTACTGGAAAGATCCTGCTATTTCATACTACCTACATATTTTTACAACGTCCTCACAAAGAGGAAATGCATGTTCTTTCTAGCTGCTCATATAATAAGAAAACAAATTCCTCTTACATATTCACAAATTGTGAATGCCTGAGTTACATATAAAAATCTCCTGGGGGCAGTAGTTGAAATAAAAATGCTCCCTCAAAGGATACAGTTCCTTATTTATTACAATTGATTTCTTAAGCTCTCAAAACTACTTTGGAGGCAGTTGAAATGGCTGAAGTCCAAATCTTTTAAAATGTCCAACAGGCTACAGAAAAATTATTTTCTTCTCTTGTGTTTCTTTAAAGATTATTGTTAAAAAATTAAGAGATGGTCCTAGTTATATTTTAAATTTTCTTTATAGGTTTTAGGTTGTGAATAAAATTATGTTAGGACACTAACTAAAGTTGTCTCATTGTAATATAACTAGTCAAACTTATAATAAAATGTTAACTTCCACAAGGCAAATCTATTGTTTCATTTTCCTAAGCTAAGTGATACAGTTAAAATTCTATCACATATTCCACAGGACATCCAATTTCTTGTAATTTAGTAGAATTTTGTTAAAATGGAACTACTCCAAGAAATCACATTCCTAGTCTGTAAACACTAAAATTGAAACAGAGCTGATGTCAAGTTTATCTGTTGTGCGTAAGGTAACAGGTTCTTTGAATGCCAGCAGGAAAACAGAGAGGCATTAGAAAATACCACCCATGCATTTCCATTTTTCCTACGCCAATTTGCACGTTATACTGTCTGATTCTGATGGGCAGCAGAGAAATTAAGAATTTTCTTTCACAGTAACAGGGACAAGGAGAGTTGAAGGGTAATTACTATTTGATGCCTGAACAACAGAAATGCAACAGTCCTACTCTACCAAGTGCAGTTCAAAAAATATATAATGAATGATTCATTATACAATGTGATACAAACACAAAGATCCAAGAAATTTAATGTTCACAAACACTTTCAGCACAGAATAACGGCAACCAAACCAAAAGGAAGCATTTCTTTGGAACTTCATTGTGGATGCAAAATATCTAAGCAAGTCCAAATCTTTTACTGTCTCAGAATGTGATATGTAAAATTGTTCTCTATTTCTCTGGCTTACTATTATATAATATTTTGAAGTCCCTTCCCCTATAACTGAAAAAGATACTGTGGAAATTGTGTATGTGTCTGTGTGCACATACATGCACCCTTAACCACAGCTAAATATCTTAATATAATCACCTTTAATAGATGTTTTTCAAAACATAATCATTATACAATGAAAAGTCAGAATCTTTAATAATCATACATTTAAACACTTGGGAATTGTTAAGGCTTATCTAAGCCAAATTAAGCCAAACATGCTCATTATTTTTTTCTTCCATGGTGATATAAAACCATCTAAAGCAAAAAAACAAAGCAATAATAAACATGTACATGACTTATAGATAAAACCCTTATAGGACTATAATGCAATATCCTAAGAGGAAGATATTAGCCACCAACTATAGTCAACCTGGCCTTTGCTCATTTTCAGAAAAATCTAGAAATATAGCTACTCTTAAATGATACATACTTATACATGGTCTTTGAAAATATACAAATGCTTTTGAAAAAAAGCATAATGTTTTAATTGCTTAAGTATCTTTGATATTCTTCAAAATTGCTAGAACTTTCTTTTCAACTGCAATAGTTAAAAACCAAAACAAACATTAACATTTAAATTGACAACATGGTTTTGTCTTCATTTACAAACGAACTTCACTGAAAGAACACACACACTGAGCATAGTATCTTTACTGGTTGTGAAATCAAAGTAAGCTACTCCATATTGCCTCTTTCATCTTACAGATAAACAAACTAGAGAATTTTAGTGACTTGTCTTAGGTCATACAGTTTGTTAATGGCAAAACTATAACTGAAAACTGCTACTCCTCAATCCTTATGCACCTCATATTCAACTATATTATCAGCAACTAACATAAAAATAATCAATTACTGGTTACAAGTGTTTGGGTTATTTTTTGTTCATGAGGAATAACAGATAAAACTGAAAACTTATAAAAATATCACCAACATGTACAGTCAGAAGCAAAAGCAGTGCCAGGGAGGTTTTTTATTATTATTATTTATAATGAATTCTATTGTCAAGACAAGGGAAAGTTTAGCTAATAATACATTTGAGATTTCCAAAAATGTACTTTCTTTCTGCTTCCCATACACAATTAAACAAAATAACTGCTTGTTCAGCATAGATACAGAGCCCAATCATACTGCAATTCATTATTATGGGTTGTAGACACACCAATGAAGTATAGATCTACAGAAATTCACATCAGAAAGTTTTAGCAATTGGTAGTTGATATATGGCCTGACACAAAATACAAGTATTAGGAAGCACCTGTACAAATAGAGCGATTCAACTTTTTTGAGAATAATAGTTTGAAGTTTACAAATATGTAAAGAATAAACAGTATGCTATGAACAACAATGGGTCAAGGAAGAAACTGAAAGAACTAAAAAACACCTTGAGAAAAAATATAAAATAGAAATATAACATAGCAAAAGTTACAAGATACAGAAAACCCTAAAGACTTCATCAAAAAAATCTTAGAATAAACAAATTCAGTAAAGTTGCAAGATTTAAAATGAAAATGCAAAAATCTGTTGCATTTTTATACATTAATAATAAACTATCAGAGAGAGAATTAGGAAAACAAACCCATTTACAATTGCATCAAATAGAATAACAAAGCTAGGAATAAATTTCACTGTGAAGATAAAACACCTGCATATTGAGATTACAAACTTCAATGAAAAAAAAAATAAAACTGAAAAAGACACAAATAAATGGGAAGATATTCCAGGCTCATGGGTTGGAAGAACTAGTATTGTTAAAATATCCTTACTCACCAAAGCAATCTATACAACACAATTCTTATCAAAATTCCAATGGCATTTTTCAGAGAAATAGGAACAAATAATCCTACAATTTGTATAAAACCAAAAAAGACCCTGTTAGCCAAAGTAATTTTGGAAAGACAAAACAAAACTGGAGGTCCCTTATTTCAAATTATATTACAAAGCTATAATAATCAAGACTATGGTATCAACTTAAAAAACAGACATACAGATTAATGGAACGGAAAAGAGAGCCAAGAAATAAACCTGTGCATATATGCTCAATTAATTTGCAATAAAGGAGCAAAAATATACAATGGGGAAAGGACAGTCTCTTCAATAAAAGGTGTTAGGAAAACTAGACAGCCACACACAAAGAATGAAACTGGACCACTATCTTACATCATACCAAAAAAAATGGGACAACTATAATAGCATAATAATCAAAATATATTAAAATTTAACTTAAAATGGTTTAAACACATGAACTTAAGACTTGAAACTGTAAAATTCCTGTAAGAAAACAAAGGCAGTAAGTTCCTTCACATAAGTCTTGGTGATGATTTTTTTAATTGGACATCCAAAACAAAAGTAATAAAAGCAAAACAAAACAAGTGGAACTACATCAAACTTAAAAGCTTCTGCAGAGCCAAGAAACCCATCAACAAAATGAAAAAGTAACCTACTGAAGAGAAGATATTTTCAAATCATATATTGACAATAGGTTAATATCTTAAATATATAAAGAATTCATATAACTGAATAGTAAAAAAAAGATTTAAAAATGAGCAGAAGATCTGAATAGCCATTTTCCCAAAGAAGACATACAGAGGACCAACAGGTACATAAAAAGATACTCAAATTATTTACCATCAAGAAAATGCAAACCAAAACCACAATGAGGTGTCACATCACACCTGCTTAGATATAACGATACATCATGTAAGAGTGGATATTAAGAAAAAGACTAGAACTAACAAGTGATAAGCAAGGACATGGAGAAAAGTGAATCCTTGTGCACTGCTGGTAGAAATATAAATTAAGTGAAGCCACTATGAAAACAGTATGGAAGTTCCTTCAAAAATTAAAACTAGAACTACCATATGATCCAGCAATTCTACTTCTGGGTATTCATCTGAAGAATATAACAACAATAATTCAGAAAGATTATGCACCTTTATGTTAACTGCAGCATTATTTACAATATCCAAGACATGGAAACAAGCTAAGTATCCATTGATAGATGAATGGATATACATACACACAGACATACACACACACAGAAATTATTCAGACATAAGAAGGAAAACAATATCTTGTGATTAGAAATGGATGGGCTTCGAGGGCATTACACTAAATGAAATAAGTCAGAGAAAGACAAATATATGATTGCTCTTATATGTGAAATCTAAAATACCTATCAGTAGATAGATGATGATAGATTAGATTAGATAGAGAAAAATCATAGATACAGAGAACAAATTGGTGGTTTCCAGAGGCAAGGATGGAAGGTGAGAGAAATGGGTGAACCATTGTTTTGTTTGCTCGTTTGAATAAATTCAATAAAGAAACAAAAGAAATGTAAAGTCCTAACCACAATGTAAAAATGAAAGAAGAGAAAGCTAACTTAAACTTAAACACAGGCATACCTCATTTTATTGTGTTTTGCTTTATTGTGCCTCACTGATACTGCATTTTCATGAACATAAAGGCAAGACACCATGAGCAACAAGATTACCACTCTCTGAAGGTTCAGATGATGATTAGCATTTTTTAGCAATAAAACATTTTAAAGACAGGTATCTTCACTGTTTTTGAGACATGATGTTATTGCACACTTAACTTCATTTATAATACTTATGACATAACATTTATATGTACTGGGAAATCAAAAAATTTGTGTGACTTGCTTTATCACAATATTCACTTCACTGCAGTAGTCTGGAACCAAACCTGCCATATCTCTGAGATATGTCTGTAATAAGTATTTTTATGTCTAAATGCTTGGACATGACTATATATACTAGAGGACTGAGTTAAACGGTCAAACCTTGCATCATATATATATATATATATATATATACATTTAAATATATAATTTTATATATGTATATATAAATACATAAAATGCATCTATACATATAAAATGATCATTCATACATCAGCTACAGGTGACATACTGGTGACCTGAATTTCAAAAATGCATTGTTCTCAGCAAAGTATTTTCTAAAACAGCAAATAATTCGTTACAAATTTCTAAAATATATATATAAAACATATTCTCCCTTTGGGCAAAAATAAAGAAAATGGGCAAATGTAATGACCAGAGTGTCAAAGATGACTCCAAATCACACACACAGGGATCTGAGCCACAACCCTGAATAGATGGATAAGCTCTCTAAGGCAAAGAATAATACATGTAGTCAAAAATAGTTGGCTACTATTATGTAATCACAAATCTGCTGTGGGCTCACAAACTAAAAGGTCCAGTGTCATGTATCCAGCATGTTGCTTATATCTCCACCGTACTATTAGATAATTCATATTTATCTAGCATCCATCACATCACAGTTTCAGAAATTTCCTGCCACATATTTAAAAATATATATCATATATAATTTATTCCTACTCGTCAAAGTTAATTCCTCTACAGCTGTCTATTATTAACTGTATTACTCCAATTTCTCAAGATCATTTGAACGAGTTGAGAAATGCACTGAGGTGAATGCTTGCACCAATCTACTGTCATCAGCAAATTCAGACACATCATTTCAACATGTAAAGATATTACTGTAATTTATAAACAATACAAAAATAACCAAGAATTACAAAAAGCTTACATAATAACAACTTGGCACAGTATATACAGCATTTTACTCCTGGGAGAAAATGTTGAGCAAATAAACTGACAGGAAAGTTTTTCTGAGGTACAAAATATGTCATAAGGTCAGAGAATACCTGCCGGTAGATTTTCCACACCACTTACATTATAAAATTATTTTCCATTTTAGTTGATGCTTATAATGCTGATCTCAACACTACAAAATTCTTAAGCATTTCTATATTTTAAAACTCATTAATGCTTCATTTAGTTTTAGTGCTGGATCCATTTCAGGGTATTCTTATTCTTAGACAAATGCTAATTCCATATGACAATGTATGATCTCATTTTTTAAAAAAAATCTTTTTAACAATCCAGTATAGCATTTGGTATTCAATACTTTTTGAAGAATGCTGAATGCAGAAAACTATTCTCCAGAAAACTATTTTGGAAGTTGGTATGAAGGGTGGTATGATACCACAGCATTCCCCCTTAAAACATCTAGAGCAGTACTCAGTACTCAGGTACTGCTCTCCAAAATAGAATTGGGCTCAATCTGCGTATTATTAGTAACACTGTACACTGCAGAACAGACCTAAAAATAGGATTGGGTTAATTCTGAGTATATTAAGTCTTGAGATTGATATTCACATGGCAGACCACTAAGCACCTCACTTGAAGCTGATTTAGTTTTCCAAAGTACATTGTAAGAGTATAATGCCTTCTATGTTCTGCCTTCCTGGATGCTATCTCAACAGAAGACTTTGGCGTTCAAACTGTGTGATGTGAGAGGCTGTACAACGATAGTTTTGCAGACCAGGTGGGAAGTCTCCCCGAATTAGCTGTCTATTATCTAATACCAGCTGAACAGCTGGGGTCATAGAGCAAACACAGTTATCTGCTGCACACAAATCATCTTTCAATCTACCACGAAGCCTACCTGTACTACAGATGCTAGCTAGCATCTTAATTGCGAATTTTCAGATATGCAGCTCCTATCAAAAGTCCAGCTGAGATGATAGATATTCCATGGGGAGAGCCTCAGGGACATTTCTCAAGTATATCTTGGTAGTGGGTTAGATTGCTGGAAGCTACATACCAATACTGTTACCCTGGGTCTTTGCAGAAACATCACAACCCTGATTTTTTTTTAACTCAAGACCCAATGGAGGAAATGGACATGCAAGGAAATCTGTACTGTATGCAAAACTATCAAAGACTCGCTCTACTGTTTTGTGCAATATCCCTCGTTTAAGGAACCACAAAATAAAATTATCTGATCTCAGAATTAGGAATAAAGTCCTTCCTGAAAAACAGATGCACCGTCATTCATCAGATAACAGCTGTGTCTCCCAATATTAAGCCTGTTTTCTCCTCCCCTTGGCTACAAGGAAAATTGGAACTACAATACTTTACAGTTGTCCCTCGCTATATCACAGTTCACTTATTGCGGCTTCACTGTATCGCGGGTTTTTTAAAAGAAATTTGTCTCTAAAAACCCACGATACAGTGAAGCCGCAATAAGTGAACCGTGATATAGTGAGGGAGGACTATATACTGAACCATTACCAGGCACTGTCCTAGGCATTTTGAAAAGTGCCACCTTCCCTTCTTGTTACTTGGAGCTTGTATTTTTACTCTCATCGTAATGGTAATGGGATACCTGCATTTCTTACTGTAAAGTGCAAGTGCTTTTAGTAATAGCCCCATAATGATAAGAGAAGCATGTAAAACTCCAGTGTGTGTCCAAGACCTTTAGTTAAATTACCTCATATAAATTGAAATAAAAATATTTCAAATGCCACATATGTATAAGATTTTTTCCCCAAAACAAATTTTTCAATACACTGAAAATGCAATAAAATATATGTAAAATGCTTTCAAATAAATGAAATTTAGAATTCTATTAAGGAATCCATTCAATTAGCAATTTCTTTCTGGTATGAGAAAGAATATCAGATATGCCTTAAAGTTGTGTTGTGTGTTTTTTTTTTTTTTTTTTTTTTGGTTAGGTTTGTGTAAATCCTTTTATTTTGGCCTATTTTCATGGTAGATTATAACAATGAGTTTCCAATGGAAGTTAAAATTCCAGTTACTTCTACCCACCGGAATGTCATTAGACAGTCAAAGGTAGAGCCAGTGATCCTTTTAAGTGTAATCTTCAGATGACAGCTAAAATGTATGACTGTATCAGAGGGCCTGTACAATTATTTCTTGAATATCCGCGGAACTGTGGTTACTCTTAAAATTCTGCTTCAGTTGGAGTGAAAGTAAATACTGGGATGAATTTTGCTGTACAAAATGTGTTAGGACGTTCATAGTGGTTAATTTTTGCTCTAATATGTTGTCTCGAGTTGTGTGTAAAAGCTGGTATTGTCAGTGCAGTGTGAAGTGTAGAAATTCATGTTTGTTTCTGAAGAAAACTAGGTTTAACATAAAGTATCTTACTACAGTCTGGAGAGTAATGGAAAGCCTGTTTTCCAGTGAGTGCAAGCAAGTAATAAACTATGTTTTGAAACTAAAATTATATAATTAAAAATTCAATGTCAATATATATGGTACGAACGTAACTAAATGAGCATAGATATGGTTGTCATTAATTCAAATTATTGCTCAAGATTTTAAAAGAAAGCATAAAATTTAACATAAGTGCACTAAATTTGCTATACTGTGTCCTATGTAAAAATGTACTAGGATCTTCTAAATCAATTTTTGCCTTTAAAAGTTAAAGTGAACAAATTTAAAATACCAATAGTAAACAACCCTGCTTTAGTAATACTGCCTTATGAGATGTGCTCACAATTTTAAGTCTTGATCACATTTCTGCATCATAAAAAAATTGTCCTCATTATTCCATTTTTCACTGGTAGACCAATACAAAATGTTCTAAGAGTATTGATCTGCACCTACCTTTATATTAACTTTCTGAGTAGTGTTGGCTCCTTTGACAAGTTTTTAGTAAGTTTAATATAGGTAGTTTAAATAGTTATTAACACCCATAATTATAAAAGTGCTTTTTATTCCTAATTTGCATTATTGTCAAGAGTAGCTATTGATTTCATTACAATGATTATGTTAAAATGTACATCTGTTAATACACAAGAAAAATGTTTAAATCTGATGGAAGTTAGAAAATATCAAGTAAAAAAGATGTTCTAGAGGTAATGCAAATAATTACACATATAGAAACTCTAAAGGAGATTTTAAATGTTTTCACCTGTTTAAAAACATAGGCTGAGGAAGCTATCAGCACAGAAAGTGAACATATACACTAAGCCATGAGTTTGCAGATCAATAACTAAGATTACAAGTAAAAAAGAAAAAAAAAATTGCTAGTAGGGTAAAATACCCTTCAAGCAGTAAGGCAATCTCAGCAACAACTCTGCAAAGAATTCTACACAATCACAACTCTCTGTTACTATTCTTCAAACTGGTATTTGCTGTTGTTTGTCATGTGTTGAGTACCCCTAGTCACAATGATTTATTGGTATACATTTCTTTGGATCTTCATAGAATGTATTGACAAATATTATATATCCTATAATGAGTTTCCTGGGAATAAAATTGTCCAAACCTATTCATTGGTCCATTCTCAGCGGGCACTGCTTCCTTTCATAAAATTTAGCAAAGGAATAGGAACAAAAATCTGTAAATAACAGAGTCATCATTCTACAACACATGGACCATGGTGTGTTCAGAGTCTAATGCAATTTGTGATGGCAGATTGAGATTTATTTTACAGTCAAAATTCATGGATTTTTAGGATGTTAACAGAGTTGTAAACATTCAATTTCATTAATTCATCATGCAACAGTAAAAAGACCATTGCATAAAGCATGCAATATTGTTTGTAGCTTATTATTATGGTTCAAATCAAACCAGCAGGTTACATTCCTGTTTGGAGGAAGTCAGCTTCCTCCTTTTTCTCTGATTACATCTAAAAATGCATGGCCACAAAATAGTGCCAGATTAATGCAAATTCACTCTCACTGCTGGAGAAGAATTGGTTTTATTGATGACGGGTCAATATCCACATCAAATCACACATTATTGTATACAAATTACACCGTATCTGCCGTGATGAAAGAATAAGAGGGCAAGAGTGTCCCTTCCCCAGGGGAATCTAAAAATCTAAATAACAGAAGCAGACATACATTCATGAAACTATTGTAGAGCATAAGCAGATACAGGTGAATATATAGAGTACATAATAACTATTGGAGGAAATATATAGTAAGGGAGTGATTTGGGATATAGCCAGTTAATGGTTTGTACAAGGAATTTTCAAATATTTGCCTTTAGCAGAAAGTAATATAATGAAATGACTTTCTTAGAGCCTTTATCATCTGAGGGATTAAATACTATATGAATTTAAAATTCTCAACTCCATTTAAAATTCTGAAATGATTGTGCTTTGAGAATGTTTAATAAAGCTATTTGTATGTGTATGTTTATATTTATTATTTTAGTAGGGGCTGAACAAAAATAAACCAGCTAAAACTATACTAGGGAAGGACGTCAGCCATGATAGAGCAAATGTCTAGATTCTAATGAACATTAGGTTTTAAAAAGAGTTATATAACACATTTGGAAACTGCTTTCTTCAGTATATTAAAGAAAATTGTAAATACCTGTCTGGCATTCATTACGTATTTTTATATATGTGAGAAAATAATGGAATTCTAAGAAATCTTCCAGTCTTATGGAGGAAAGTTTTTCTCAGTTTTCAAAATCACTTCTAAACACTAATCTAGTTCCAATAGCAAATGTATTAAGATTGGAACTAAGTAAGCGAGAACATAAAACATAATAGTTTAGACTTAGAAGGCTCCAATATCACTTACATATGGCGAAACTACAGCCCAAAGAAGTCACTCACTGACTGGACTAAGGTCACAGAAAGTGAGAAAACTAGGACTAGAAATCAGATCTCATAACTGGCATTCTAGTGTGACTCTATCTTATAACAGGCTATCTCTCACAATGCAGAACTACAGAAAAATTTTCCTTATAAAGGAAATGAGACCAACAAAATTTAATTTCATTAAGGAGTTATATATAAAAATAGGTCTAGAAGTAGTATATAGTTCTACATTTTCAAACATCCTGAACTAGTTAATGTTTTTACCTAGACAGAACTTAGCTTAATTTTGTTATTTCAAGGGTTTTAAGGATAACTGTCCTTTGCATGATTGTACTGGGTTGAATATCATTTACCTAGAAAGCATTGTATCACCTTATTTGGAAGTAAGGTATTTACAGGTATAATTAAGGGTAGAGATAACATAATACTGGATTAGGGTAAGTACTAAATTCAGTTAAATGTGTTCTTATGCTAGACACAGAAAAGACACACAGAAACACACAGGAGATAGGACAAGGGAGACAGGTTTAGAGTTACAATGCCATAACCCAAGGACTGCCAGTAGCAGGAGGTAGCAAGGAAAGATCCTCACCTAGAGCCTTAGGAGGGACCTTCCTGACAAAACCTTGATATCAAGCTTCTGGCTAACTGAACTGTAAAAGAATAAATTTTTTAAAGATTTTACGTATTTCTTTTTAGAGAGAGGGGAAGGGAGGGAGAGAGGGAGAGAAACATCAATGTGTGGTTGCCTCTCATGCAACCCTAAGTGGGGACCTGGCCCACAACCCAGGCATATGCCCCGATAGGGAATTGAACCGGCAATGCTTTGGTTCACAGACAGATGCTCAATCCACTGTACCACACTAGCCATGGCGAATTTTCTTTTTTTTTAAGTTATCCAGCTTTTGGTAACTGTTACGGAAATTCTAGGAAACTAAACCAATAATATTAAATGATTCCTGCTGAATTTCAAGGATTATTTACTATCATGTAAGCCACTATGCATTCATGGTAATTTATCCTTTTACAGACTGTTTTTCTTTTGTTTTCTCTGTAATTCCCTTGTTATATAAACTATTCTCATTCTTGCGTCTATTCTTACACTGGTTTCCTCCTTTTCTGATTTTTTGTTGTTCATTTTGCTGTTGTTTCATAGCTCTTGTTTGCTTATGAGTTTCTATACAAAAGGAAGACTATTTAGTTCTTTGTTGTGTTGTTTTGATTATTTAATTTTTTGGTTTCTATAAGGGATATTTTAAACTAGGAGATGGTTAAATAACCTTATCTACAGTTGCTGGTGGGTTTAAATCTGATAGAAATAGAAGGTGAGGTTTGAGCTATGAAATGGTTAAATGGTTATAAGCCTTTCTAAGGAATAAAATGAGGTGTTATTTTTTTTATTTGGAAACTTTGGGATGATAAAGTGAAATAGGTTTCTTTCCTGCAGGACTTTTAAAAGCCTTAAAAAAAACTGCTAATGCTTACTGTAAATTCCAAAATGGGAAAATGCACTGCACCTCCAAAACTTATTTAACTATGTAATGTAGACACAAACCCTACCACCATCATTTTTCCGTGTTCTTGAGGGGTAGGTTGAGGAGAGTAACCCCTTATTAGAAAAGAAGATTTTTGAAACAGAGACTACTGGTAGATGAAAGTCCAAGGAGAGACCACTGCTTGGACATGGCTTACTAGAATTGGGTAAGAATTCTCAGGACACTCAAAGGCAAAATAAGGACACTGGTGCTCCTTGTTTTTTCTCCTCTTTCCAAAACACACACATATAAACACAGAAACACTAGAGACACTTTGTGGTAGCAATGTGCTGCTTTTGCTCATTTACTCAACTTGTAAGGCCACAAGGAATAAAGTTAAAATCTGAATGTATAAGATGAATAAAATAACCTTGATCTTCAGGAGCTCTCCTTACAATAACTTTCCTTCTCATCTTTATTAAAGTGACTGTGCTGTCTGGTGCCTGACAAGCTCATATCACCTTGTTAGGGGAACCCTTCATAAAGTCAGCTTCTGAGGTAACAGTCCAAGGTAGACAAATCCCGGACCATATCACCCTGCCACCCTCTCCCTTACCAAAGGAAATCTGACTCCATCAGGCATGGTGGCCTGAAATGTGGTGGTAAGCAATTAATCTGGCCTGCACACTGAGTTGGCCTCTCGTGAAAAGTTTTGCCCAAGCAGAACCAAATGGGGACCAGAATCATCCCATTAAGACTCTCACCTGGGCAATACAGAGAAAGACAAGTGAAGTTAGTATCAGGAAAGGCAGCTGCCAGTGGGACTAGTCAGGGTGATGCTCTGTGAATTTCTGCTGCTGAAGCAAGGGAGACTCATGACAAAAATGATCAGGCTCTAGGACTACCTTAGGATGTCAGATGACCTTCTATATCAACCTCCATGAAGCACAACTATACAATGGTTGCTGGAATTCCTGTGAGATTTCTAGCTCCCTGTTACCACAAAGAGTTATCCCTTAAAAATCTAGGTCAGATCATGCCATTACTCTCTCAAAACTCTCTAACAGCTTCCCAGCTCTCAGAGTAAAAGCCAAAGCCTTTCCAATGGCTCCCGAGCCTTCATTCTCTGCCTCCAGCCAGCTGGCCTCTTCGACATTCCTGAACAGGGCAAATGTTTACTTTTGTTGGTTCCTATTTCTAACAATGTTCCTTCTCCAGTGAACCATATAGCTCATTCCCACACTTCCTTTAGACCCCTGCTCAAGGCATTATTAAAGTCAGGGAGGCCTGCACTGACCATTTGATACAAAATAGCAACATCCCCTCCCTAGCACAGATCACATCCTGACATTTTATGTGTACCTTTTTTTTTTTTTAAAGTATCTGACTTCCCTCCCTGACTAGGTAACTCAGTTGGTTAGAGCATCATCCCACTATGTCAAGGTTGATCATTCGATCCCCAGTCAGGGTACACACAAGAATCAACCAATAAACATATAAATTAAGTGGAGCAACAAATCAGTGTTTCTCTCTCTCTCTCTCCCTTTATTTCTCTAAATAAATAAAAATTAATTAAATTATCTGACTTGCCTTACTGGAATATAAGTTCCATATGGGCAAGAATATTGTTTTGTGACTCCATATGGGATATTCCTCTGCTATGTAAAAACAAATCACGTAATATTAGCTGCTATTCACTGAACTACTCCAACTTTAAATATTACCAAAGACAACTAACTCTTAAAAGTATAATAGTAAAAACTATTTTCTTAATATATCATGCAATAATAAATGGATATAATTATTATGCGGATGACATTTGAATTATTACAGGTATCATCCCTAATGGACAGGGCAAAGTCCCAAATTTCACTATTCAGATCCATGTTGTCATCAGAAAAAGATACTTTTCAATGTAATGATATATATTCTTAAGATATCATACTTCAAAAAAATAAATGCATTGTTTTATAGAACATGTAGACTTGCACATTTTTTAATCAGTAAAAATACAGTCTCAGGAGGTATTATAGTATCATTAAAATTAATCTGAGTTATAGGACTAAGCATTCTATAATAAGAATAAATAGTTTTACTTCTTAAACTGGTAGGTGAGTTCACAACTGTTATATTCTTCATAATTTTTGCTGGAAGATTTCACAGTAGGTTTTCAAAAATGAAGTCAGACAAATCTTAATGAAATAAATAATATCAAAATATTTAGTATGTGACAAGAGTGAAAGGAGGATCTTTTGAAAGATTTTCCTTATTGAGGTAAAATTAAAAAGTGGTTAAGGGCCCAGGCTCTAGAGATAACATTGTCTGAGTTGGAATCTCAGCTCTGACAGTTAGTAGCCATGTAACGTTAAAATGGAAAAAATTACCAAATCGTTCTGAACCTTAATTTTCTCATCTATAAAATGAGAACAATATTAATACTAATATCAAAGATAACCTGGTTGAATGCATATTTCAAACTCGTAGACCATTTCCTGGGGGATTATAAACACTATACAGTATTCCTTGTCATTATTTTTAAATATTTTTAAAGATATCAGTAGGACATCTAGGAAAGCATTTGGAGACAGAGTCTGAATATTAAGAGATCAGTCTGACTTGGAAATATAAATCCTGGCATAACATGGAGGGATGGACACACATACACACACGCACACACTCTTAAAACAGTGCCTAGCAGATAAGTAGTACGTAAATGTTAAAATGTTCACATGATGCAGTGTGCAAATGATGTTTTATTGAGTTGCATACTTGAAATCTAGCTGGTTTTCCAAAATAATGTCATCCCAATAAATTCAATTAAAATGGTAGCTATTATTTTAATATCCAATTTTTATTTTAATAACCATTTTTTGTTTCTTTGTTTTATATTTTTATTTTGTTAAAGATTTTATTTATTTATTTTTAGAAAGGGGGAGGAAGGGAGAAATAGAGGGAGAGAAACACCAATGTGTGGTTGCTTCTCACATTCCCCCTACTGGGGACCTGGTCTGCAACCCAGGCAGGTGCCCTGACTGGCAACTGAACAGGCAACCCTTTGGTTTGCAGGCCAGCACTCAACACACTGAGCCACACCAGCCAGGGCTAATAACCATTTTAGAAGTCAATTGAATTTAAGCTATTAAAATGAAACTTAACATTTAAATGCATAGAATAGGTTTAATGAATGCAAATAATTCTTGGCAGTTACCATTTTTGATGCATTATAATAAAAAGTAGATTGAAATTGGAAAAAAAGAATTTATATTTCTCAGATTATACTTGAAATCTAAATCTAAATTTAGCAGATAAAAGTAATAAAATTATTACTAGCCTTTGTGACACAGTAATAATATAAGCTCTAACTTGAAAACATTTTCAAATTTACTTATTCAGTTAATTTAGAATCAACTTCAATGTAGTGCATATATTTCACATGCCTAGGAGCCATAGAAAAACAAGCCCAAGTAGACCATAATCACCATTTAAGGTCTTTAGATTCCTTAGGCTTAAATGTCCCTGCCTAAAATAGTTGATGGTATTTGCCCAGGATTTGTATCTTATCCTCAAATGTTTGGTTCACATACACAGCAATACCAGTGAGGAAGGGCAGCACAGGCCAAGTAATTCACCATCTAAACAAAACTGAAAAAGAAGTACGCATGCCAGACAGATGGTTTAAAGTACATTTTTAAAAATCTTCTATCCCTAACGTGCACCAAATGTGCACGTACACAATAATCTAGCCATTATATTCTGCCTAAAAATGTTGATTTCAACTCACATTGGAGGTAGCCCTACTTACTATTTTTCCACTTGCAGTCCCTTGCCTACAACAGAATCCCAGGAAAGCACATGATTCCATTCAGAAGAATAAGAGATGGATGGGTACTGGGATATTAACAAACCTAAAAGGATCCCCAAGGAACACACATGGACAGTTCCCCTCAGAGGACGGGGAGGGAAAGCAAATGGTCCTGGGCCTCAAATTCAGATGTATACATCACATCAGTTCCCAGGCACAAAGGCAGCCCAGAGGCCTTTTTTTCCCTTTTCCACCTTCTGAAGGGGTATTTCTAGAGTAGCGGGAAAAACATGGATACCTATCCAATGGCCAGTTGAATAAATTGGACCATTAGAAGAGTGACTCTAAAGTCATAAAAATATCAGAGTTTAATCAAGCATTTCATGCACTTTTATACGTTATATGACAAAAGAACATTATGTCTCCTGGACTATTTCTTTCTGCACTCAGATTCTGATGAAGGTATATGCCCCTCATTGCCTCTTCCCCTAGTATGATTTTCCCCAAAGCAAACAACCTTTTTAACAAAGTACAAAAACAGGTTTATAGTATGTTAACCATTGGTGGTTTAAAGGTGCTATTTATGATTACTTTGCTCTTGAAGGGAAGAAAAGTGAAGTTTATGCCTCAGAATGCTTAAGAATTGATGGTTTTGTAAAGGCTGACAATGAGAGGCCATATTATGACAGTAGTCTTCTTAAAAGTATGGATTACTAGCAATGGTGTATTTAAGGGATTTTCTGGTTTTGCATCTTCTTTTTGTAATCCAATTAAGACAAATGATGCTTATTCTTCTACCTGTCTGAATGACTGTATATACATTTTTTCCCTAATGAATAAAATTAGTAGCTTAGAAGATACCATCTTTAGTGTATTACTGAGGGCTTACCTCAATTTTTGGAAGTCCCACATAGTTAATATAATCTGTACTAAAATAAATTAGTAACACAAAGATATAATATGTTATTGGTATTATATAGAGAAGGAAAAAAATTATTCTGGATAATTAAAAGTGTTATTCCTTAAAAAGGAAAGGTTTTATCAAGTGTACTTAGAAAAAAATCACAACAAAGTGTTTACAAAAGGATTTTAATAAACTGTTCAAATAAATTTCAGTTAAAATTATTAAGCTTAATATTCCTATAATTACATTTTGTTAGTCTAACCTATAAGAATGAAACCTTATCATATATAAAATAGAGCACTTAGGACTATTAATAATTCTTTAGAACATCAAACTTACAGAAATCAAGCATCAATGTACCACATAACAGATTGTAATTTAATCTAAATATCACATCTTATTTGAAGAAATATCCATTAAACAATCACATTTTTGAAAAACATTCAAAACTGGTCATTATTTTAACACAGTATAATCTCATTTTTTAAAAAATAAACCTATGGTAAAAAAAAGTAAATAATTCAATAAACACTGGAACTGAGCATTTGAATTCATAAGTTGCTATCTTTAGCACATTTAAATTAATTGCTAGATTTAGCAAGATATAGCAATGACTATAATAAGCCAAATCAAAACAGAAAGTAAGTCTGATTTAAAAACAACAGAATTGTTTTTGTCTCTTAGCTGGCTCCACGACTGCATCTATTTTTGCCTAATATATAGATATTTCAGAAACAAGAAGCTCCCATGCAACTAAATAATTTTCAACTATTTCTGTATCTTTTCTCCCCAAAATTCAACTGATTGAAAATATTTTCACTTGCTTGCTGGTAAAAACTGTAAAAGTCCAATCAATTATCCACCGCGATCTCCCTCTGAGCTTCAAATATCGTTAGAAAAACAGAAAAGTTCAAAGCAGTTGGAAAAGCTTAGAGGTTCCAAAGGGATGCCAGTTGAGATCCTTTGTTGAAAAACGCGTACTTCCTGAAAGTCAACAGGTCAAACTTAGTCACAGTTGGAGGCAGGTGTCTTCAGGAAATGTAAAAACTTCTTGCTGATTCACTCAGCAGATTTAAAATGTTCTCCAGCCACATTGGGGTACATATGGCCCTGGACCATCAGATATTCAAGGGCTTCCTTGATAGTGTTGATACTCAGGCTGCAAAGCTTGGTCTGGAGCTCTTGAATGTTCTTACTTTTTCTGTTGAGGACACTCATGAATTAAATGCAGCACCTCCTTTTGGATGAACTCAGGGCTGGCCTCCCCATACTCTGGAGGCTGATCTATGGATGGAGCAACAAGTGCACTCTGCCCAAAGGCCACACTGACCATTTCCAGAATATGTTAAGTGAACTCGTTCATGTCTTCCAGGATGCAGATCTGCAATACCTCAAGGATCTTCACCTCTGCAGAACCACCGAGGATACCAAACACTGTAGCATAAACTTCCACCTGATATGGAGTCAGCTCCTGCTTTGCTTTACCTCTGCCAAGCCAGTGGTGGGCATCGATAGGCCTGGTGGTCGTATCATTAATCTTGTAAAGAATATAGTTTGACACTTTCTCTGCCTTTCTGATGATCCCTGCGATTGACCTGGAAAACTACTATTCCCCTAACCTTGAAAACACTCTTGACCAGAGTGGTTGTAAGCAGCTGGTTCACACAACAAGGTATAATGTTATCAATTCGAGCCCTGGATCTTGGAGCTCTCAAAACCGGAGCTGTGCCACCCTGAAAGGATATGTCACTGTTGCCACTGACTCCACTCATGGCAGAGAGGCCACCATGGCCCCCAAACCCATTCCCACTCATCTCTACCAAAGCACAAGCAGATGAGTTGGCATGACTTGGCTCTACTCAGCGAGTTCCTCAAGCAAGCTTCCACTTCTACTGAGGGTTACATCGAATGTGTGGTTTGTGAGGGTATATGCAGCTCCACATCACCATGGATCCAAACAGCTACCAGAATGCAGCTGCCTCCAGCCAGTCAGGACCTGCCACCTTTTCTCCTCATCCCATAGTTCTTTGGAGTTGTCTAGTACTTGTTGGTGCTACATTTTAAAAGGCCAGTGTATAATTTCAGGCCTCTCCTGCCATCCAATAAAAAGACATTTTTGCTACCTTCCCTGGACTCCTTCTTTCCTAAATTTCACAAGTTCCTCCACAAAGAACTTTTTTTTTAAAAGTCAAGTTTTTAAAAGATTGTACTTATTTATTTTTAGAGAGCAGAGAAGGGAGTGAGAAGGAAAGGAAGACAAACATCGATGTGACAGAGAAAGTGAAACATCCATCAGCTGCCTCTCACACTCCCCCAGGGAACCTGGCCCACAATGGAGGCATGTGCCCTGACCCCAAGGAACTTGGGTTTGCTGGACAAGGCCCAACCCAATCAGACCTTCCACAGTCACTTCTTAAAGATTAATTTATTCACTCACTGAATCAGTTAACCATTACACACAAATTTCGGAACACACAAGTTCACTATGGTAGAGTGCTGAAGGTTATGTGAGGGGACGTGGAGTTGAAGGTGACGAGGGCAGGCAAGCGGCGGTGAGGGGGGAAACCACTGCCATGGTCACTGTTACAAAAGAACGCAAATCTTTGTTCAAATAGTTAAAACGAGAAGCATACTTCTTACAGTCCCCTTTTACAGATTAATTTTTGACTCGTTTAATCAGTTAAGCAATGGAAATCTGGAACACTAAAGTGCACTGTGACAGAGTGCTGTCGGTTACATGATGGGGGGACGACAAGAGGTTGAGGTGGAGGCATAGACAGTAAAGGGGGGATAGGGAACAAGAGACGGAAACTGGGGAGAGAGGATAACCATGGTTACTCTTAAAGAACTCACTTCCTTGTTCATATCATACAAACCAGAAGCTACTACTATAGTCACTTCTTTTTAAAAAATTTGTATCGTAGCTCCTATTACAGGTGTCCCCATTCCCCGTCCCTTTGCCTTCCTCTAACCAGCCCACACCCCCTCTTCCCCTGGCCTTCACCACACTATTGTCTGTGTGCATGAGAACATACATATATGTTCTTGAGCTACTAATCCCTTCACCTTCTTTTATCACTTCTTCAAGAACCATTCATTCAGTCATTCAATCAGTTAACCATTTAATGAAAATTTTGGAACACATAAATGCGCTATGGCAGAGTGCTGTAGGTTACATGGGCATGAAGGAGGCAGGGGCATGAGGGAGAGGTGGGGGGTGAAGGACAACTAGAAGGAAAGGCTTGGGGGACATGGTATGTGGGGGATCACCACTTTGGTTACTGTTCTCAAAGAATTCACATTCTGTTCAAATCATTAAAACCAGAGGCACTCTGGAAGAAATAGAAAGATAGCCACCTTTGATGATTATATTGAAATGTAAGTTCATCTTACCACTTCCTTTTTAAAGTTTTTATTGTAGAATTATAATTTTCCAGTTTTTCTGCCAAATGCACTATAGATTAAAATGAATACAGTTGCCCTGGCCAGGTGGCTCAGTTGGTTGGAGCATCATCCCCAACACCAAAGGGCTGAGGTTTGCCCCCTACCCTGCCCCCCCATCAGGTGCCTACTGGAGGCAACCCATAGATGTTTCTGTCTCTCTCTCTCCCCCTCTCATTCTGTCTTTCTGAAAGCACATCTTTGGGTGAGGATTTAAAAAAACATTGGCCCCTGAACAACACGCTCTGTGCAGTTCAAACCTGCACTGTTCAAGGGTACACTGGCGCTGGGAATCTAGGTTATGCAGATGTTTAACTTAAGTTATAAGCCAATTTTCCAGTCTGCAGGCAGTGGGCACCCCTACCCCCCATGTTGTTCAAGGGTCAACTGTACTATGATGAATTTGAATTTATACATAAATCCCAAGGGAATTACTGAGTTCTACATTATTTTCAAGGCTCTGTAGCTAGGTCAGAGAAGTTCAAGATGTGACCCCATTATATGTTAAGAACACGAATAAAATAAAAATTTGATTTTTATATATTTTTATGCATTTATTTCTACACTTAAGAGGACAGCAATTGTTTAATTAGATCACACAATATTTTCACATTACACTGAAAGTCTATTTTCCTTATAAAAACATTTTATTTTTGGTGTAATTTAAAGGCTTTTTATGGTTAATATGGGAACATCAGCTACTGGAATACATCATTGGTAAGGAACTTGTTTAAAGTCTTTTTCAACAATTTTGAAGAGTTTATTAGTACTTTCATTTCTTTTATTGGTTAAATAATTAAATTTTTACTATTCCAAATGATAGAAATATATGAGTAGTATATCTAAAATGTGTACAAGGTAACTTCTACATTTATATTTACTTCTCAAATTAAAAAAGGGATGATATATAGAGCCAATATGAGGGAGAACCAAAAAAACCCAGGAATTTATTTATAAAAAATTATGCATTTATTGTTATATGTTTAAACTGCAGTCACCTTCCAAGTACTCTCCATTTTATGCAACACACCTGAGACATTTTTTCCGCTGCTCCAATTATTTTAAAACAGTTTTTGAAATCATCAATTTTGATACTGCTTAGTGTTTCTACCATTTTTTTTCAACTCTTCCACATGGGAATAGCATTTCCCTTTGAGCACTTTCTTTATCCAGGGAAACCTAAAGTGTTGCCTGGGGTGAGATCGGGTGAATAGGGAGGGTGGGGTATGAGGATCAAATGCTGTTCAGCAGTCAAAAACTGCTGAACACTCAGCATAGTGTGGGCAGGTGCACTCATAAATCACCCATCATGAAATGAGCAAACAAAAACAATTCACTGAGGCTGAATACAGACTCTCACAACAACGCCAGCTGGTACACTGACACAGATGGGTTCCTAGGACACTCACCTAGCAGGGGAAGCCTGTACTACCAGGGGCCTGCCCTCCAGAAGATAATTCCAGGTTTTTTGGGTCCCTCCTTATATACTTGTATACTGAATTTGTTTTATATATAAATATATAATAATCATTACCTGGGTACACAGATTTCCATGTAAATATGCATATTTAACTTCTGGATACATGTTTACATAACCAAAGAGGAACTACACATCTAAGTAATATGTGTTTTCTTAAAATTGAACATTATTAGAGATCAGATTAACTACACTTTCTTAAATGCTTACAACCTCATAATTAGACATTGCTGTTTTATTACATTAGCTAACATTAGACATCTGATCAGAAAATCTTGAGATTCACATGATTTAACTGATTATATTCCCAATGATTATATACAGTACAAATTGTATGAATCATATCAAAACAAATAAGAACCACCTACCTGACAGGATTGCTGGTTAAAGAAACCCTCAGAGATTCCAGGCAATTAAGAAGTTTCTCATCTGAAATACCAGATCTTAATTCATGAACGTATTCTTGTGAAGACAGGGTGCATTCATGCTTGCTGTTTTTCAGTCCTCCCTATATATAAGAAAAGATAGCAATTAAGACAGATAACAGTTTGTTTTTATAAAGCTTTTAAAATAAAATAATGCATAAAATATGTTAAGATTTTACTATATAAAAATGTGTGCAGAGTGCTAGGCACTTAAAAATTCATGGTCACAGAACTGATGTAAAATCACATTGGGTGTATCTCAACACTCTCCTCAGCCTCATTTAAAAGAAAATTACACTGCTGGTGCTCATGACCTGAATAGAATATGGACTTGAGTTGCATAAAGTATTGCTGACAGGAAAGCTTAAATTTACAATTCAGGTATTAGGATTAACATTAGCTGCTCCTCAACCCACAGGATGAACATTTAGCAATCATTTTATTAATTTCTCTAGCTAAGATATTTGTATTCTTTTCCACAAAGCATAGTGAATGAACTTTAATACAAAACATGATACATAACCCACATTTATTGAAGTGGAGTATCAGCCTATCTGAACAAACAAGTGAAAAGAGTTATTAAAATGTAAAACAATATAGTCACCTATTAGCATGTTAATCAGATTAGTCTAAAACATTCATCAATTCCAACTTCTTTCTAACTTTGTTAGTCTCATGTTATAGATGAATCTTTAAAAAGTTATTAATGCATTTATCCGATAGTGACTAGTTTTGAGCTTAATTTCCAATATAGGAGGGGTTATTTCTAGAAGTCATTATAACATCACAGCTCTTTAGCTTCATCACCAAACAGTAACTATCTAAGTAGTTTGGGGGAATGCCTGGGAGGAAAACATCATCAACACATTCACTGTACCAATAATGCATAGTTTTACCTTTCAGACACACACAATCATAACTACCATTTAATACATTACAAACATATCCCTCTGAATAAAAACCCTTGCTTGATTCCCATTTTCTAAGTTCTCTACAAATTATACTCAGTTTCTGCTAAGTATCTAAGTTGCAATAAGGAAAGCATTTTTTTTCTATTTGGTAGAAGCCATTGCATTAAAATATATAGAATTTAAAAAAAAACAATGTGTTAATAATGAAAAATGGATCCCTTAGGGTATTATACTATTGTCTTTTTATTGAGAAGACCTTCTGAATGTAGAAATTATCCATCATTTCTAATGTCTGATTTTTTTAAAATTCCATTAAATAGTAAACATTTAAAGTCTACTGTCTTACATATGGAAACTATTCCCTTATAGCACTGTGGCCCTATCACTCCTATAGCACATAAGACATTGGGACAGAGGTCATTATTTGTGTCTGTCTCTCTTCTGGACTGGGAAGTCCATGTAAGCCAAGTACCTAACATAGTGAATGAATTTAGTGAGCCTTAACAAAACTGCACTGTTATTGAGTCTTTCCATAATAATAACAGAACAAAGAATATAATGTCATACTTTTAGTGCCCATATTTTGTGTACTGGCCACTGACCTGATTTTCTCTTGCTTTGTTAAGATACACAGATGTTCAAGAAGTCTACTGTATAAATTACCATATACATGGCACAGTAAGTAAAACCATCACCATGAAATCATTTCCAAATTTCTGTAACTTATTTATCTATACATACAGATCCACAAGTAAATATCAATAGCATAGAACTGCAAGGTGTCACCACATACCACTTTCATATGAAATTCAAACTTTTTTTCTTAATTAATAGATAACAAGGCTCTATTGATCCCCCGAAGGCTTGTATATAATAAACCTTATTCCTGTACAATGAATTTTGTATTTGCTGTTTTCTCCATCTGAAAGACTCTGACCCCTGACCTCTCCATTGCTGGATCTCATCATTTCAGTTTTATTCCACTGTAAACCTCATTTATAGCATTAACATTATATGTTTATCTTCTACAGCACTTTCTTTGTTTACTGTGTCTTCCTCATTAAAAGATAAACTCTATGAGGCAGGAATCTTGCCTACCTTTTTCACCACTGTATCTCCAGATCTTAACACTGTGTTAGGCATACAGTAAGTACTCAATACATATTTCTTGAATGAATGGATGAATGGATAGAGAATAAACAAATGAATAAACAATTATTGAGTTTCAACATGCAGAAGGTTCAAAATTCAGTTTAGTTTTGCATCAGAGTATTAGAGTTCTGAGATGTCCCATTATAATACATTCAAAAATGTGAGCATTGAACAGATAAATTGAGACAGTGTATGACAGCATGCTGGGGACCACTTAAACTGCCACTGGATTTGAATCATGGCCCCCTCACTTATGTTCCAGGTAATCCCTCAGCAGGCTATTAAACTAATCTCTATAAACCTGTTGGCTCATCCATGATATAGGGGTAATAAACACCTAGTCCCTTCATGTTTGTTATGAATATGAAGTAAGACAATGCATATGAAGTGCCTAAAACAGGCATTTTGTATGAGTTGCCTCACAGACAGAGTAAGCTGACCAGACAATGGTGCTTCCCTGCTTCCATATGGTCATGGCTGAGATACTATTTATGGAACAATTGGGCCAGCCCATCATATTGAGACTCACCACTCCTCCAAATCTTAGAAACAACTTTAAATTATATAATTTAAGATAATCTCTGGTTATAAGGAGTGGAAGCAAATGATCTAATGGAGCAAGACCAAAAATGCAGGGCCTCATAGAATAAATAAATGACTTTTATCAAGCTTAGAAGGACTTAGGGGTTTTATCATAAGTTCACATTTAATAATTATGAAAATGTGATAACATATAATGGCTGGACTTGCCCTTAAACATTAGGGTATTCTTCTAATACCCTAATTACAGAAATAGAAAATAGCAGTGATTACCAAAGTTCACATAATTAGTAAGACAGCAGGACTAAAACACTAATGTTCTGGTCCTCGGGTTACTTCTTTTTATACTGTATGTCACTTTTTCCCAATATTGAATAAAACATTAAAGCAACAAGTATTTAATTCTGAAACCTCTATTACAAAATGTCAAAGAATCTTCAGCATAATCAATATGGTACACCATAATATTAAAGAAATCACCTAAAAACAAAACAGTGCAATAGATTAATTCTCACTATCTTTAATAGGGGTATAATACAAGAATGGCTTATTATTAACACCCTTTTCTGATACAGAAAAAGGAAACAACTAGATAATGGATGGATAATAATGGAAAATTTAATTAGCTGCTCTGTATGAGATTAATGAAAATTACCACTGTGCCCATTTGATCTTCAAAAATAATGCAGAAAAAGATACCAATTAGCATACATCATGCTACTCTAAAGCTAGGTGAACAAAAAGCTTTCCTAATTTGAAGCTATTTCCTAATTTGAAAATCATTAGGATGGAGGCACATGTCACTGTGATTGTGCTTGTATTATCCTAGGACATTACACAAAGAACCAAAAAAGAACTTTGGGTCAGCATAATAATGACATCTTCCTACCCCAATATGAAATGTTAGTATCAAAACCATCAAGAAACATTTTAAGTTTGCAGTTGAGATACAACTTATAATTTAGGATGACTTACTCTGAGAATAATCTGTCATTCTTTGATGTAAATACATATTATAATTTGAGGAAAGTTTCCTAGTTCTAAGCTGTAAGGTACCTTCCTGCAGACACTAGGAAAAATTGATCATTACACAGGTCTTTTCAACTATAATGCGTACACAAATAGCAATTACTATCAGTGGTGTCATCTTCAAAGAGTATGGACAATATTGTTATCATGAAAACAGTAATAATGTTACTATTATTGACCATGATTCATAAACCCTAATGAAGTCAGGTTAATTTGCCTACTTTAATCAAGTGAGTTTCTTATCTATCACAGCAGTTCTCTGAAAAACCAATGTCAAAAGATTAACACATTTGGAATTACACCTACAAAGGTCACAGTGTTGTCCTTTGAGAGGCTCCTAAACCTTTAAAAGCTTGGGAAATCAAAAGGCTATTTTTCTCATCATCAGTTTCTTGAATTCCAGTAGGAAAAGGAAACATAAAACAAGTACCTGATTCAAATCAAGCTATACAACTCTGAATGCTAAACTTTAGATGGCTTCTCTCCAGTTATTTAGGACAAATACCTTATAAAAGGAGACAATGGAGTTAAGTAATTCATTTATCCAGAAAATACAAAATATATTTTAAAATAAATATATTACAACATTTCAAATTACTATATATGCAATTTGCAGTGAAAATTCTTTACATTGCATGGAATATATAGCATAAAAATAACTATACATTATCAATTCAGAGTCTCTAAGATAAAAACCTACACAGATAATTACTATCACGAGGTAACTTCAGAGAGTGTCATTCCCCATTGCAGGACACAGTGGGGAACTAAGGCCTTTTTAATTAAGGCCTTATTTGGAAGCTGAAAGTAATATGCAAAATAAGAGAACATACCCTAAATTCTAGGACAGAAAAAAATTTTACAGCAATACAGATGTACCATAATTTTTCATATTATACATACCATGTGTCCCAAAAGGATTTGACTAAGTTGCTTTATATGTGATTAGCTAAAATGCTTTTTTAAAAATATAGTTTTCTATAAGAAATAATTTATTGTTTAGTTATTGAAGTTTCTATATATTAAACACCAGATTAAGCATTTCACCCCCAAATCACAAACTCTAAAACCACAAGGAGAATATGTAAATTATTCTTTGAGCACATGCACTGTTAGAAATATCAAATACACAAAGAAACTCTAAATATGTATTATGTCACCCTATTGGTATTTCTTTTGCTATGAAACATGTATTTAATTTATAAAATATGAAAAAAATAATTTATAAAATTTGGAGGAAATACTTCATAATAATATCAAGGAATTACTCAATGTACAAATTTTCATTTCTAACATTTATAAAAGGATATTTTAATAAGTAGAATGTTGATCCCAAAACATTCAACTTCACTTCTTGTAAAACGTTTCTTATGCAACAATCTCATTTGATCTACATATTTTCAGACACATCAACAACAAAAAGCTAAACCAATGTTACTGTCAAATGATTTGCTAGAGAAAGCTAATTAAAATATGTAATGCTATTCAAAATTAGTCAATCTGTATAATAAGCTATCAGTCTGATGTGTTTCTCTTTTATACCAAACACAATAAATGTATGGTCTATCCCACACTTAAAATCTACCCACACTTGCCTTTTATAACTAGTATAAAACAATTATGGTAAACAATGTGCATATGGGTAAAGTCTTTAAAACTATAACCTGTTACTACTAGCATTTTTAGCCCTTATCAACACCCACAGTACTCGATGAAAGCTTCAGCATTATCTTTATCTCTTATTTGACAGAGGCCCTCAAGATATATCAGAAAATGAAATATAAACAGATAGAAAATAACCCAGGGGTTCTTAACCCTGGGTCCCAATTCAGGAAGTATGTAAACTTGGAAGGGGAAAAACAACATCTTTAGTTTCAGTAACTGCTGACTTGAATTCAGCAACTCGTCCAATTATGAACTTAAACAACAGATCATAGTGCATGGTTGGTCACTATGACTCATAGAAGTCACAGATATTTCCTATCACACCACAAAAACCACATTTGTGGCAGTTTCTCAAAATATCACATACGCTTACCATTTCTTCAAAATTAACCTGTTCTATAAGCTGCCACTTTGCCTTGTTATCTAACAAATATTGTAAAGAAGCATATTATTGTGTCTCAATTTTCTAATTAAACTTTCTATTTTGAGATCATTGTAAACATGCATGCTATTGTCAGAAAAATACAAAGAAATCCTGTGTTTCCCCCAATGGTAGCATCTTCCTTCAAACTATAATATAATGCAATATCAAAACTGAAATACTGACATTGAAAACCCCACCTGTTTGTTGAGAGTTCCCTAGTGTTACTTGAACTTGTGTGTGTGTGTGTGTTTAGTTCTATGCAATTTAATCACATGTAGATTAATGTATCCAACCACCAAAATCAAGACACCACATAGTGCCACTAGCCCAAGGATCCCTCATGTTGTTGTTTCTTAACCATACTCATATGCCTCCCACAGCTCCCCACCCCTGTCAACCACTAATCTATTCCCAATTTCTGTAATTTGACTTCTCAAGAATGTCATATGTACAAAATTATGCAGTAATACTCTTTTCACATGGGCTCTTTTTTCACTCAGCATAATGCCCTGCAGAGTCGTACAAGTTCTTGCACATATCACTAGTTTGTTCCTGTTTGTTGCTGAATAGTATTCCATACTATGGCTATACCACAGTTATTTAACCATTCACTTGCTGAAAATATCATTGTTTACAGTTTTTGTCTATTTTGAATAAAACCGCTACGAACATGAGGCAAGATGGCAGAGGAGTCAAAGGAAGCCACACTCACCTCCTCCTAGGACCAACCTGGAGTTACAAGTGAATTGTGGAGAAATCACCTGGGACAAACAGCTGAACAACAGCAAGAGAGAAACCTGATAGCCTTGGACAGACAGAAGAAGCAGCTTCAGCACTGACTGGTAAGTAGTGCAGTGAAGACCCAAGAGAGCTGGCTGGGCGCCCACAGGCAGAGGCAACAGAGGGATAATTAAGTGACAGGTTGGATCTCCCTGAGAATAGTGGGGTCTCAACCCTAAGCTGAGGGCCCAAAGAGTACACAGATAACAATCAGCTGCAAAGAGCAACAGGGTTGCTCTGAGATGGATGGATAGATGATGCAAAGAGTCGTTTAAAGGGCCAACACACAAATTTTCATTTGCAGCCACTTACCTGGGGCTCAGACAAAGGTGGGGGCAGAGTGGGCTAGAAACACTTGAAGAGTGACTGGAGACAGAAGCTTTGAAGACACAGTTGAGAGAGTAGATCCTGGGATCCTGGTGCTGAGTCATCCCCCATATGGCAGCAGCCATCCTGCTCAGGCAGACCACTCCCCTCAAAGTGGGAGCAGCCTGAGGGGAAACACTAGCCCCAACCTCAGGAGGGATTCTGCTCTGCCCTATGGGGCATAAGCCTCACTACTAAGTGCAGAGGGACTAGATTAACAACTGAAGGAGACAGCCACAGACCTTAAATCCCTGGCAGTCTCGGAACATCCTGCCTAAGGTCAACATGTGACATCACCAGAAGCAGATCCAGAAAGGAAAAACAGTAGTAAATACTAGAGGCTACCAGACAAAAATCTACAGTGGTCTTCTCCATGATTAGCAATATTTTTTTTTCCTGAACAGCTTTTTAACATTCATTTCTTGTCTATCAAGTTTGTGTATATTAAGTCACTAGATTTTATATTATACTTTATTTCTCTCCTTTCTTATAATAGTCTTAATCTCTTTACACTCTTATTAATACCGGTTCATTGCTGTTGATAGTGGGATTGTGGGGGCAGTATTGTTGCATATGTGGGTTTGTTCCCTGGGCTTTGTGGCTTTGTTCTGGCAGCACCTGTACAACAGCATATAAGTCATCATGGGCAGAGAGACACTCAGTCCACCAGCTGGAGGGAAGGACCCACCAAAGAAAGACCCAACAACAATTAAAACCCAATTATATCCAGAGAGCCAACATAAATGACATGAGGGGCATCCCAAGAGCATCAAGTTCAGGAGATCAAGGAGACTGCACCACTGAACCTGACAGGTCTCCTACCATAGAAGTTCACACCACAAACTCAGGGTCTCAAAATAGATCAATTTAAGAAGCAGAGGCAAACAAGAAGACTCTGCCCCCAAAAAGAGAACACAAAGAAACAACCCCAATTGAAATGAAAGGAGGAACAGACCTATACAGACTGAAAGTGAAGGGTTGGAAAAAAAATATTCCAAGCAAATGGAGAGGAAAGAAAAGCCAGGGTAGCAATACTCATATCAGACAAAACAAACTTCAAAACAAAGGCCATAAAAATAGACAATAAAGGACACTTCATAATACTCAAGTGAAGAATCTATCAAGAAGACATACACATTGTAAACATCTATGCACCCTATACAGGTGCACACAAATATATAAGGAAAAGCTTGGAGGACTTCAAGAAAAATATAGGCAGCAACACACTTATACTATCGGATTTTCACACCCCACTGTCAAAATAGATAGATCTTCCAAACAAAATAACAAGTATATTGTAGCATGAACAAAGCCCTACATCAAATGGACTTAACAGACCCTTTCATCCCAAAAAAGCAAAATACGCATTCTTTTCAAATGCCCATGGAACATTTTCAAAGATAGACAACATGATAGGGCACAAAACAAGCCTCAATAAACTAAAGAAAACAAAAATCATATGAAGCATTTTCTTCAACTACAACAGCTTGAAACTAGAAAGCAGCAATCAAGAAAAAAATTCAAAATGACTCAAATTTGTGGAGATTGAATAGCATGTCATTAAACAATGAATGGGTTAACAATGACATCAAGGAAGAAATCAAAAGGTTCCTGGAAACAAATGAGAATGAACACACAACAGTCCAAAACTTACTGGATGCAGGAAAGGCAGTCCTGAGAGAGAAGTTAATAGTGATACAGGCCTACCTAAAAAAGACAGAAACATTTCAAACAAACAACCTAACCTTACACCTACAAGAACTCAAGGAATAATAACAAACAAAACCCAGAGTGAGTAGAAAAAAGGAAATAACCAAGATCAGAGCAAAAGTAAATGACATAGAGAATAAAAGAACAATTCAAAGGATCAATAAATCCAGGAGCTGGTTCTTTGAAAAGATAAACAACAGGGACAAGCTTTTAAGCAATCTCCTCAAGAAAAAAAGAAAGAGGACCCAAATAAATACAATCAGAACTAAAAGAGGAGAGATTACAACAGATACCACAGAAATACAAAGGAGTGTAAGAAATTACAACAAAAAACTATACGCCAAGAAATTTGAAAACCTGGGTGAAATGGACAAATGTCTAAAAACATACAATCTTCCAAAAGTGAATGAAGAAGAAACAGAAAGCTTAAACAGACTCATAACAGCTGGTGAAATCGAAGCAGTAATCAAAAAACTCCTGGCACACAAATGTCCTGGACTGGTTGGTTTCAGAGGAGAATTTTTAAAAACCTTTAAGGAAGAACCCCTATCCTTCACAGACTATTCCAAAAAATCCAAGAGGAGGGAAGACTCCCAAACTCTTCTGATGAACCCCACATCATCCTAATCCCAAAATCCGATAAAGATACAACAAAATAAGACAACTAGAGATCAATAACACTGATGAACATAGACGCTAAAATCCTCAACAAAATATTGGTAAACCACATCCAGCAACACATTATAAAGACCATATACCACGATCAAGTGGGATTCATCCCAGGCATGCAAGGATGGTACAATATTTGCAAATCCATAAAGGTAATACATCAAATAAATAAAAGGCAAGAGAAAAAACACATGATCATATCAATAGATGCAGTTTTATTTATTTTGGTCCTCTCTCTTTTTTTTCTTGATGAGTTTCCTTAAAGGGTTGTCTATTTTGTTTATCTCCTCAAAGAACCAGCACCTGGAGTTATTGATCCTTTGGTACTCTCTTAGTCTCTATGTCGTTTACTTCTGTTCTGATCTTGGTTATTTCCTTCCTTCCACTCTCCCTGGGCTTTGTTTCTTGTTGTTCCTCCAGTTAGTATATTATTGCTATTTTTAGTGATCACCAGAGCTGTTAATTTTTATCCTATGTGAAAGTTCTGAATTTAGAGATTGAGGATGCAGTTAGTCATTGTTTTTGTGGAGATAGTAATGAAATATGTTGAATTTGTCTAGATTATCATTTGGACTAATGAGACACTTTAAAAGTAATAAAAATAATGTCTGAAATATCATCTTCTTGGTTAAGTGACTGGAAAAAAACTAAAGCATAATTAATACAATTAACCTTTCAAAAACAGAACAAAAAATAAATATGGAAAAAGCATTTCATAAGGTACAACACCTGTTTATGATAAAACACTCAGCTGATAAAACAGTCAGCAGAGTGGGAATAGAGGGAGCATTCCTCAACATCATAAAGGCCATATAAGAGAGAACTACAGCCAATATCATACTCCATGGGCAAAAACTAATAGCTTTCCCACTGAGATACAGAATAGGACAAGTATGTCCACTTTCACCACTTCCATTCAACATAGTATCAGAAGTCCCAACCACAGTGATCAGAGAAAAAGAAAAACAAAATAAAAGGCATCCAAAGTGGAAAGCAGGAAGCAAAACTGTCATTGTTTGCAGATGGCATGACACTGCATATAGAAAACCCTATAAAATCCACTAAAACTATTCAACCTAGGAAAAGAATATGGCAAAACATCAGGATACAGAGTCAATATACAGCGATCAAAGGCATTTTTGTAAACCAACAATGAGATATCAGAAACAGAAATCAGGAAAAAACTACATTTGATATAGCAACAAGAAAAATAAAGTACCTAGGAATAAACCTAATTTAGGAGGTAAAAGACCTGTACTCAGAAAACTACACAGCACTGAGGAAAGAAATTAAGGAAGACACAAATAAATAGAAGCATATCCATGTTCATGGATTGGAAGAATTAACATCATTAAAATATCCATACTACCCAAAGCAATTTATAGATTCAACAAAATCTCTGTTAAAGAACCATTGGCATATTTCACTGGTATAGCACAAATATTTCAAAAATGTATATGGAAACATAAATGACCCCAAATAGCTGCAGCAATTTTGAGGAAGAAGAACAAAGTAGGAGGGATCACAATGCCTGATATCAAACTATACTACGAGGCCACTGTAATCAAAACAGTCTGGTACTGACATAAGAACAGACACATAGACCAATGAAACAGAACAGAGAGCCCAGAAATAAACTCAAGTCTCTATGGTCAATTAATATTCGACAAAGTGGGCAGTAGCATAAAATGGAGTAACAATAGCCTCTTCAACAAATGGTGTTGGGAGGTCTGGACAGCTACATGCAAAAAAATGAAACTTGACCACCAACTTACACCACATACAAAAATGAACTCAAGATGGATAAAAGACTTAAATATAAGTCATGATACCGTAACAGTCCTACAGGAGAACACAGGCAGGAAAACCTGAGACATTCCACACTATTTTCATCAATATGTTCCCTAGAGCAGGGAACATAGAGGAAGGAATAAACAAATGAGACTTCATCAAAATAAAAAAGCTTCTGTATGGCTAAAAAAAACAGTATTAAAATAAAAAGGGAACCAAGTGTATGGGAAAACATATTTCCAAATGATACCTCAGGCAAGGGTTTGATCTCCAAAATATATAAAGAACTCCCACAACTCCACTCCAGGAAGACAAACAGAAACACTTAAAAAATGGGCAAAGGACCTGAACAGACACTTCTCCAAGGAGGACATATAGAGGGCCCAGAGACATGCGAAAGGATGCTCAGCATCATTGGCCATCAGAGATGCAAATTAAAACCACAATGAGATACCACTTCACACCAGTCAGAATGGCCCTCATAAATAAATCAACAAAGAACAAATGCTGGCGAGTTTGTGAAGAAAAGGGAACCCTAGTACACGTTTGGTGGGAATGCAGACTGGTGCAGACACTGTGGAAAACAGTATGGAATTTCCTAAGAAAACTCTATATGGAACTGCCTTTTGACCCAGCAATTCCACTGCTGGGATTATACCCTAAGAACCCTGAAACACCCATTCAAAAGACCCTATGCACTCAATGTTCACAGCAGCACAATTTATAATAGCCAAATGCTGGAAGGAACCTAAGTGCCCATCAGTAAATGGGTGAATCAAAAAACTGTGGTAGCCGTAGCTGGTGTGGCTCAGTGGATTGAGTGGCGGCCTGCGAACCAAATAGTTGCTGGTTCAATTCCCAGTCAGAGCACATGCCTGGGTTGCAGGCCAGGTCCCCGGTACGGGGTGTGTGAGAGGCAACCACACATTGGTGTTTCTATCCCTCTCTTTCTCCTTCCTTTCCCCTCTGTCTAAAAATAAATGCACAAAATATTTTTAAAAACTGTGGTAAATTTACACGATGGAATACTATGCAGCCGAAAGAAAGTAGGAGTGCGTACTCTTTGCAACAGCATGGATTGATATTGAGAGCATTATGCTAAGTGAAATAAGCCAGGTGCTGCAAGACAAATACCATAGGGTCTCACCTCTAAGTGGAACCTAATCAACAAAACAAACCAGCAAGCCAAGTATAACCAGAAACATTGAAATAAAAAACAGCCTGACAGTAACCAGAGGGGAGGTGGGAGGGAATAACAGAAGGAAAAGGGAGAAGGGTCATCAAGGAACATGTAGAAAGGACACATGCACAGCCAAAGAGGGGTAGGACTGAGGGTGGGTGGTGGTAAGGAAAATGGAGACAACTTCACTTGAACAACAAAAAACAAAAAAGAGAGAAAAAAAACCTGCTACAAACTGACATCCACAGGTTTCTGCATGAATGTAAGTATCTAATTCTCTGGAAGGAGTCATATTTTTAAAAAAGAATTTAATTATATTTTTAATATAATTGGTTTCTTTTTAGTATTATGTACTTTATGTTTTACATTTAAAACATGTTTCTAGGAAGGTGCCTGTAGGTTCACCAGACTGCCAAAGGGGTCCATGATACAAAGCACGTTAAGGACCCTTACAGTAACCTGTTTCCTTCAGTTTGTAATCTCACAACACTTAGTCTGTGTACTGCCTATGATGGGAGAAAATGCATGTTACCATTTTAGATAGAGAAAGCTCATCTATGCAAATAATGACTTAAGAACATGGGCAGAATTTGATCAGTGACAATGTCCAATAATGTGGCATAACCAATTTCTTCACTCTACCACTTAAAGATAAAAACAATAGTGAAAACTTTATGAGGATTTGTTATTTTGGGCAAAGACTATGAAGATATTTAAATCTAATGTTTTCCCTCTCTGCTTTACCATTTTTTAGATCCAATTCTAAGAATAAGTTTAGACACTGAAACAAAGCTAATTTAATAACACTTTTCCAGATTATAAGTGTTTCGTACAGCCTAGATAGAAACTATTTTAAGTAGGTAATGAAGCTGTAAATGTAAATGAAATAAAGAAAAATATCTTCTAGCAAACAAAAAATTACCCCATTATTTTCCAACTTGGCACAGAGAGGCACAGAGAACTCAAAAATGCCTGCATTGTAATGTCTTCACATTGTGGAGAGCAATTTAGGTTCAGCAAAATTTCATTTATTCCTTATAATAACATTAATTTGAATTTTATTGGCTTTGTATTTTTAATATGCATATTTATTTTAAAAGTTATATAAGAACTACTGGCATAATTTATATCTTACTTTGTGTGGGCGCATATATTTAAACAGCATAATTAAGTTATTTTAAGCCAACACTAGGGCCTTTGAGAAGTTATGTCCTTTAAAAGGGGGGTCTATATTTTGCTCAAATTTCAAAAACTGCCATAGGTAAAAAGGAAGGCACTGGGAGGACTTTGGCTGTGGAGTGACAAATATATCTGTATTGTAAAAGACGGCTTGGGTACGGAGGTGTGTAGAAGAGCAGCTGTGGGAGAGAGTGGAAGCAGTAGGTTTGTTTAGTCCTTTTTAAACCATCACAGAAGAATATGATGTGCTAACCATTAATAATGCAGTTAGAGAGACAAGACTGGACAAGAACGGTTTTTAAAGCATAGACTTAATTCACCTACTAAGTGAATGAGGAAGCCAGGCTAGGGAAGATGGAGGAACTAAGATGTTTTTCCAAATGTATGCAAGCACTCTGAGCTACGTGATGATGTTATCTGCGTGTTTACAATCGGGAACAAAGGCTTACAACACCTGGGCAGTATAAGTGGTAGAGCCTGAATGGATCCCAAGTCTTTCTGATTCTGAGGCCTGTGTGCTTAACCACTGAGTGACACTTTCTTCCATACTCATATTGATAAAGTTGTGTTTGCTTATGCTCCACAGAGCATACTGAAGGTGAGGAAACAAGGCCAAGTAAGGAAATCTGAGCACTGATTACATTGGGATCCAGGCAGCAGGAGGTACAAAATAGGATATTTTATAGATAAGAACGAGTGAGATGGATAAGATTTTAATTTGTATACAAGCAACTGAATTCTCAATTTTCCCTTTATGTGATCTGACCTCTAAAAAATTATTGCAACATTAGAAGTAGTAATATATTTATAATAAAGTCACATAGTTCATAAATGTTCAGTTTAATTAAAGAAACTGACATCTTTGGGAACAAATAGTATTTTAGTAGGATAGTCTTCTGGTTAGTATTTAAAGGAAGAATGCTTTGTTTAGGTTAGTATATGTAAATTCTAAGAATGCCTGGAAGTCGATCTTTTTGGTTTCATTTCAGTCAACTGATTTTTACCTAACAAAGTCAAATATTTGTTTGTATTTTCTACAACAGCAATGGATTTATAGGTTATTCAAGTTTTTGTAATAAATAATTCATCTATGCAGCATGAGAATCAATTCTATTCTTAAATAGCATACAACAAATATCACAAAATACTTTTGCTCAAAGCCCTACCCTCACTTGAAAGAACAACCTGATAAGAATACAGAGCATATAGTCTTCACAGGTTTTTTTTTAAAGTTCAAACAATGTTATAGCTCAAAAGGGATATGTATCATGTTATAGTTAGAGGTTATGCCAATAGAAACAGCAGTATAATATAATCCAGTATGATGGCATTACTTCCAAAGATTATCCACTGTTCTGTTAGTAATGTTCTTACCTCTAAAGACCTAAGTTGTGAATTTGAACATAAGAAACCACACATTCCTGTGTCATCAAAATAATTATTCTAAAAATAACATTAGTTCATGTTCTATATTTGATGGTTTATTATTTTAGCCTCTTACTTGTCAGAGAGAAAATTAATATAACCTAACACTTCAACACACACACGCACACCTCTCTAAAACGCTTCATTTCCTTCTTCTACTAACCAATGTAAAATATCAACATTAAATATTTTCAAAAGTTAAGATAATCATTAATGTCTTTATAAACTTGCTCACAAAATGAATGAACCTTTTACCTCATCAAATATATTCAGTGAGGTTTCGTACAGCAAAGAATAACACCCACAACAGGTGGTTTTCTTAAGTGCATGTTTACGAACATAATTTACACTACTCAAGTCGAACATCGGACAGAGGACTCTGAAACCAATTCTACATTCCTTTAAACAAAAGAAGACAAAACAAAAGAACAACAAAAAGTCAGCTATCTGTAGGAGCCCAGTAGGGTAAGGCACTGTTGTGACATTTCCAACTACTACAATTAAGGGAGAAACACTTTCAAAGGAAGAGGCTGCTATATGATGTGTGTCTTTGCGACAAAATCAGAAATCTTAACAACAAAACCTGAAGATTCCTAAAGTTTCTTCTAAAGTTATGGCCTGTCATTGGCAAGTATTAATAGTGTTATGCAGATCTACTTAGTCAATGAATGTAAGTTTCTAGGAGGAACAAGACGTTATCCTAAGCCTGAGAGGAATATGAACATGCATTAAAGTCTCTGCCTGGCAAGAGGTACTCATGCAATATCAAATATTGACCTCTTCTCTAAAAGTACGTATAGTCACAAATTGTATGCACATACAAAATGAACCAACACATTATAATTTGTTTACTCTCTTAATACAGTGGGAATAAACTGACTTTGGAGTAATGGAAATTTGATTTTGAATCCAGTATCTGCTACTTAGGACTATTTCACAGTAAAAGTGACGATTTTTATGGGTTTCACTGTCTCACAAAATTGTTTTGAGGATGTAAATATAAATAAGTATAAAATGGCCAGCACTATGCTTCACACTTTGTTAATTAATCAATGCATATTTATTGCCTCTTATCAACATAATTGCCACCAGTCACTGTGAACTCACTTTACATTTACTATCCTGATCCTTATAAGCAGCGCTGCAAAGCAATAATTACCCCCAATTTACAGATGAGAAAACTTGAAGCCCACAAGTTAAGAAACTTATCTGAGGTCACACAGCTAGTAAGTGGCAGAGATCAAACTTCTGATCGGTTTGAACTCCATGCTTGGGAGCCTACTAAAGCCCTCTGTAATTTTGCCTTTCCCTACCTCTACAACTTCATCTGACACCATTCCCCATCCCTGTTCACTATTCTCTGGTCTATTATAACCACACTGGTCTATTTTCTAGCACTGGAACATCCTAAACCCATGTCCACATTAGGGCCTTTGCATGTGTTTTTCCATCTGCTTTGAAGGCTCTTTTCCTGAATTTCTGCATGGTTGTCTCTTTATATTATTTAAATATCACCCCTCACAGAGGCCCTTCTCTGACGATCTTATATGACATAGCCTAGCATTAAATCAGCATCCTAAAAACCCCCACATCACTCCATTTTAGTCTTTTGGGAGCTCTCATTGCTATTTGGTATTCTCTTTGCTTACTCATATGTTGATTCTCTGCCCCCCTTCACTAAAATATAAGTTCCATGGCAGCAGGGGCTTTGTCTCTCTCCTTAAAAGCTGTATCCCCAGTCCACAGCGCAGTGCCTAGAGCACAGGAAATACCCTTAATATTTGTTGAATGACTGAATATACCACCCAAGATTTTAACTCTGTTGTTGAAATGTGCATACATATAAACACAGATGCACACCATATTTGGAAAGTAGAGTTACAGATGAGTTTTCATGAGACACAAATATGATAGAAAGAAACTATGGCCCATTTCCCTGAAATACTGCATAGGCTATCAGATACACTCATTAACCTCTGATGAGAACAAATTTCTCACCTTCAGTCAAATTCCCTTACTTTTAGAAAGTTATACCCTATATATACCCTATAGGAGTCCTGGAAAGAAAACTTGACGTGGCTGGTGTGGCTCAGTACCTTGAGCACCATCCTGTGAACCAAAGGGTCTCTGGTTGGATTCCCATCAGGGCACATGCCTGGGTTGTGGGCCAGGTCCCTGGTGGGGTTGGCACACAAGGCAACCACACATTGATGTTTCTCTCCCTCTCTTTCTCCCTCCCTTGCCCTCTGTCTAAAAATAATAAAATCTTAAAACAAAAAGAAATCTCTAGATTCATGATCTTACATAAACCTATAGACCAACCCTCCTTCTTCATCCTACTAGGATCCAGAAGTCAGTCTCTTTGATCTATCTGGTCTCCTGAATAGTCAACATACCACATATGTCATTTTAGATTAGCAGAAAGTGGTGTGAGAGATCTTCCTAGACTAGACTGATGATTAAAACACAACACTAGTCATACTAAAGAGGCATTGTGCTAAAGAGGAAAACTTACTGGAGTGGAAATCAGGGCACTTCAATTTCAAGCTTTGCTCAGTGACAGTTTGCTTTCTGCCATGAGATATGCACAGGTTCTCTGGTTGATTGTTTCCTCGCCTTATGAAAATGAGGTGTTGGACTAAAAGACTATCTCTAAGGTGACTTGCAGATGGAAGATTCCATAGTTCTACGACAAATTAAGGAACAGATACTTCCTGAGGCCTCTTAGAAAGAGTTACCACTACCAAGACAAAAAATGGGGCAGAAGCACACTAAGTCTCTCCCCAAAAGTGATATCCTATGGATACTGAGTCTCATATGACTTACCAAATTCCAACTGATTCTCATCCCTGCATATATACCAGAATAAACATATTACTTACACCTCAGATTACTTACTGCTCCATGATTATTCTTGATAATTCTTTATTTCCTCCAACAGATACTCTAAGCGTTACTCTTTCAGTAGACTTCCTCAAGGGCAGTGACTTGTTGTAATGTTTCACATAAAATTTTAGGACTATAGCTACTGCTGTGATACACACTTCATATTACTAGAACTTTACAAAATCCTAGGGTTGGGAGATGGAACTTCTTTCCTCCAATATATATTTCATACACTGAAGCACAAAAATGTGTATGTGAGGAAGCATTTTTATGAGAAATATCATATACATTAGTAAATGTATTCACATAGATCCACAACTTATTTGTGACAATTCAAAAAAATGGTATGCACCATCACCACTAAATGTGCCCCCCAAAAAATTAAAATTATTTTGAAACATTACTGACATTCCAAAGAATTCAAAAAATGAGTTTTCTTGGAATACTAAAAATTGCTACAGATCAACTATCAATCTGGTTAAGTCCCTGAAAGCAAAGAGAAAACAAAAAATCAAAGGGCAAAAGTTCTACTCTTGTCCCAGAAGATAATTACATGTATGGCTTTACGCAAAGCACAAGCACTTAGTGTTCAAAATACTACCAATCTGAAATATTTGTACCCAGTATAATCTCTGCAAATGTGAATTTTGAAGTGTAGTACACATGTTGAGTTATTAGAAAAGTATGGTGTATGTGTAAAATATTATTTTTAAATAAGATATTAATTACTTATTTTTTTAATTTATTTTTTTAGAGAGAAGGGACAGGAGGGAGAAAGAGAGGGAGAGAAATGTCAATATGTGAGAGAAACATGGATCTGTTGCCTCTCACACACACCCAACTGGGGACCTGTTCTGCAGCCCAGGCCTGTGCCCGGAGACCAGGAACCAAACCAGTCATCTTTAGGGTTGCAAGTAGATGCTCATCCCACTGAGCCTCACCAGCCAGGGCAGATACTAATTATTTCAAAGACCCCTGTAACTTCTACAAATACTAGCTTTCTTGGAAACTGATGACCTTTATGCATTGTTCTTATTTTTATCTCAACCAGCAGATTAATTTCTTCAGTAAACATTTACTAAGCACCTACTATGTGCTAGACACTGGGTGTATATGTACAAAAATGTCTAAGATACAGCGCCTATCGACAAAGAGCTCAAAGTCAGTTTGAATAGCATTTTCTTTACCAGAACAATTTTTAATGACAGTACCTAAATGAGGCCTAGACAGTATTTAAAACTGTCACCTAACTCTTCTACTCATCCCAACATTTCCACTACTTTTAGAAAATACTCATTATAGATGAGAATAAGCCAGATCAATTTATAGACAGAACTTCATCAAATTCAGAAAAACACATGAATTCAAGCAATGAGGATAAAGAAATTGTTTCATGCCACTGTTTCAGACATTTCTTAAATGAAAATATCATAAATTAGTAAAGCAAAACACTTTCATACTGTTTTTGGACATAACATGTTAACTCATATTGGGTTTTTTAAAGAATTGATTCACCTTACATTTTAATGTAATATATGATAAATACAGAAGAATATATATAATATAATAAGTTATAGAGCAGAATCTAATTGTTTATAAGCCCACTATCACTTTTTCCTATATTTGGAGAAATACTGTAGTCAATCTATACTCTGTATAAATAAGAAATAAAGGCTTTTAAGAAACTGGGGATATAAAAGTTTCAAAGTATAAAAATTAATTTCTACTCTCAAATTTTAGATTGACTTAAGTTTTTGGTCTCTAAAGTTAGAATTCCTTTGGAAGAAGGCAAAATGTATTTTAAAAAATATTGCATTAATCCCTCAAGCATCCCTGTAAGGTAAGACATAGTACCCCCCTTTTACAGATTGGACAAGTTCTTTAATCAAATTTGGCCATGATATACAATGACAAATGGAGCTGGGAATAGAATCTAGAGCATCTGATTTCTAGTTCCGTATCCTATCCATTAGTCTTTCTCTCATGCTTTTGGCACATCTCGTTGTCCTAAAATGCAGTCCTGGATCACTTATTCTCCAAAGTACAGTCTCTCTTGTCAAGGCTACCAAGATACAGAACTTAGAAAAAAATTATTGCTTTAGTTTGAGGACTTAACAGAGTAGTGTAATATCACAGAGTAACAACCCAGCACAATAAAAGATTCCAAGTGTAGGAAAAAATGTACCATGTACTTACTGCCTTCAAAATAAGTTGTATAAGATTCAAATATGTGCGTAAAGTAGCATACTTTGTTTAATGGATTAATTTGATAATTCAGTACATACACCTATACAGAAATTAGGCACTTATTGACTTAGAATACAGTTAAAGAAACTAAAAGGTCCTGTTCATGTGGTGAGATAGAAGTTCTTTTACAGTGCTTATAACAACATGCCGGCTTGGTATAATCTTTCCGTGATAAGAAAAATCAAGAGCCTCAAAAAGTATGCATTCTCTTTGATCTTGTAATGCTACTTCTAAGAATCATCACAAGAAATAATTTGAATTTTAGACCAAAATGTACATATTAAGATGTTCATGATATAATTTTTGGTAGGGAAATTTGTAAATACTGGCAGAGACCAAATGTAGGGAAATGGAGAGGTAAATTATAGTACCTACTTAAAATGGAATATTATGTAGTCATTAAATATTTTTGATATAGAAATATATTGTTGAGTTAATGATATGTGAAATGAGATACAAAACTCTATGTACAGTATGATCTCAATTATGTAAAAATATTTCTATCATATAAATAGTAATTCATGGTAATGTTAATGGTAATTATCCCTAATAGAATTTTAGTTATAGACCTGGCTGGTGTGGCTCAGTGGACTGAGCACAGGCTGAGAACCAAAGGGTCATCTGTTCAATTCCCAGTCAGGGCACATGCCTGGGTTGCGGGCCAGGTCCCCAGTAGGGGGTGCATGAGAGGCAACCACACACTGAGATTTCTTTTCCTCTCTTTCTCCTTCCCTTTCCCTCTCTCTAAAGATAAATATTTTTAAAAATAATTTTAAATATATATATTTTCCTCTTTAGAACCTGCTGTGCTTCCACATTCCCTAAACTGAACATTATTACTTTTGTAATTAAAATACATTAAATATCATTTAAAAAATAAAACTAGGGAGTGATGGCAGTGCTGCCCAAGAAACCATGGGTTGAGGGCCCAACACCACCTGACCCCTTCAATCCACCTGCCTAGGTGGACAAGATGGTGCCCTGGGGTCCCAGAACTCTCAGGGGATGCCACTGCATACGCCCAAATCCTGCCACACAACTCTGTACCTTCCTCTCCCGGCTCACGCCTATCTCCAGCCCAGCAGTACCCTGCAGCATATGGCCACCAGTCGTTGGCAGGTACAATGGCTGGAATTGCAGCTAACCTTATCCCCTGTCCCTCCACCTGCTTCCTCAGCTGTCATTGAGGCCTCCAGCCCCTCCATGCTACATTTTACTACCACTCCCTCCCCCAGCACCGCAACTGGTGTGTTTGGGCTAAGCCTCCTCAATTCCACCCGTGTTGGAGAAATGTTCCTGGTACAAGAAGGAATGAAATACTAGGATTGGTTACTATGATAACTGAAGAAAGAGCTCCTGCAGGGATCTACCCTAGATGGATCCTACAGGAACCAAGAACAGAGCTGTAACTACTTTTCCAAATCTCAATGCCCAGCATTACCTACCTTCCGCCTGTTTCCCCAACCACAACAAAACACACACACACACACTCAATTTACACACACACACACACACACACACACACACACACACACACACGGTCCTTCTTCATCTAAAGAAGGTTCTATCCAAATCTGTGAGCTCTCAGAAATCATACTGAGGAATCAAAGAATCACTGTCATCTGAGGCTGTCAAGATGAACCTTGACATCAGAACACCTGAAATATGTGTAGCATTTGTTTTAACAGTTTACAGATTGCCTTTATGTCTCACTTAATTTTCCCAGCAACACTTGGAGGATAAGGCAACTTACCCAGAGGCACACGGATTTTTAAAATGGCATAACCTGGACTTCTAAGAAGTTAGCTTCACCACTTTATGATAATCAAAAGAACACATGGATTCAGTGAAATTCCAATACATTGCTGGAAGTCTTTTTCTTGTCTTAAATATATATGTGTGTCTTCACTGTCTAGTGTGTTTGTGAATTTGCTGAAAATCCATGGGTATCATTAAAGTTTATCCAAAATAATAAGTGAAGAATATACTACTTATAGTTGGCAAGATACATATAACCCTAAATCAAAAATGCAAATAAACTGAGCAAAAGAAATCTCACACACACACACACACACACACATTTTACCATCTGTTTTGGTACAATTTACTCATATATGTAAGTATAAGCCTGTAATAAAGAAAGGGTGAGAATAAAAGAAATAATGCATGAAAGAATAAAATATTGGGGTGGCCAAAAAGTCCATTTAGTTTTTCCTATAAAATAAAAGACACATGTTTCATTTCATCAATAACTATATTGATCTGGATATTCTGAGTATGTCAGCTATCTCCCACAAGGCAGAACATTGATTGTTCTCAATTAATGTCTCAATTTGATCACTATGAACTTCAACTGGTCTGCCCATCTACGGAGCATTGTGCAGTGAGAATACTCTAGCACAAAACTTCACAAACCTCTTTCAACAAGTTCAATCAGTAACAGAACATTCTCCATACACTACACAAATCTTTTTTTTTTTAGTTTCAGTTGTATTTTTACCTTTCTTGAAATAATATAGCATAATATATTAGAAATGTTGCTTATTTTCTTCCATCTTCAATATTAAAATGTCTACACAAAAACTTCACCGGTTATGTTACTTTTTTTAAATGCACACTGATATGACAGCTGTCACAATACAATCTAAAAAAATTGGTTCAAATGAAGTTAAAGACAACTAAGCACTACTAGAGCCATCTTGTGGAAAAAAACAAATGAACTTTTTGGCCAACCCAATAAATAGTTAATAATAAAGGAGAGACACAAAACGGTCCAAGAAAAAATGTAGAAAGCTATAAAAAAATGAGGACACAAAAGAAACCCTTCCCTCATAACAAAGCAGATACAATCTCTCCTGCTTCAACTGAAAAAGATTTGCTCTTTCAACTTCAAACACAAAGAGGATGCTTATGCAAACATGGATCACAGTGTGTTTGTTTAAAACAGGCTTCAAGACACATCCTTATAGACAGAAATTTATAAGTAAAATATATTGATGAGGGGACAGATTGTGAAGAAATATGGATTACATATCACCTGAACATCTGTACTCAAGCAGAAAAGAAAGAAAAAAAGACCTTCCCCACAAAAGGTATCTTACATATATTCCCTTCAGTTAAAATTATTTCCCAATTCCTGCCCTGGCTGGTGTGGCTGGCTCAGTGGATTCAGGGCCGGCCTGCGATCCAAAGGGTCACCGGTTTGATTCCCAGTGAGGGCACATGCCTGGGTTGCAGGCTGGGTCCCCAGTAGGGAGCACATGAGGGGCAACTACACACTGATGTTTCTCTTCTTGTCTTTCTTCCTCCTTTCCCCTATCACTAAAAATAAATAAATAAAATCTTTTTAAAAATTATTAAAAATAATTTCCCAATTCCTAGTACCCTCTCATTGATTACACAGTGAATAATTAGGACAAGCCCTAGATTTTGCATTAAAAAATACAAAGCAACTCAGAATTCTTTGCATAATCAATACCAAAATAGCGCAATAAATCAAATCAACAACCTAACTATGAAATTTTGGCTATTTGTAAGGTGACAGCATCATTTTCATGATTACTAATTAGTATAAATGAGTATAAAACCAATCTTCTAACTTTAAATACCATACGTTGGCATGACCATGCGTGTATGTACACATTCATAAATATACAGAATAATCTAGCTAAAGTTTAAAGTCCAAACTCAGTCAAGGCCACCTTATTAACACTAACATTAGCTGGAACTCTCTAGGTAATATTCAGTCTTGGGAACTCAAGACAATTATTCACTGAGTGTCTACTGTATGTCGGTATGTTAGATACCATTAGTACAACAGACACAAATGAGCCCTGGCTGATATGGCTCAGTGACTGAGTGCCAGCCTGTGAAGCAAAGGGTGGCCAGTTCGATTCCCAGTCAGGGCAAATGCCTGGGTTGTAGGCCAGGTCCCCAGTAGGGGGTGCACCAGAGACAACCACACATTGCCGTTTCTCTCCCTCTCTTTCTCCCTCCCTTCCCCTCTGTCTAAAAATAATAAATAAAATATATAAAAATAAAACAGAGACAAGTGAGATAGTCTTTGTCTTAGAGGAACTTAAAGAGAAGAAGAATGCTTATTAACCTCCATGAGATATTGGTCTTACTATGATTCATTCATTTGAATATATTATTCATTCATTTCAAACCATTTCTGAAGATGTACTATGTGTGGCATTTGTGCTTGGTGTTAATTGATAATTAAGAAGACAGTGCTCAAATTGGAAGTTGAAAATATAATTCTTAAGGAGTTCACAGTACTCACTGTATGCCAAAACCATAGAGAATAATTCAACACATCTATATGGAGAATCTCCTATACACCAGAAACTCTGCTGACTTGAGGAGGTGGGAGCAAACAAATACAATGGCTTCTACTCAGGTGGTTCCTCTTTTCTAGTAATATAAGTCAGAAGAGAAGGGTATAGGGGTGTATAGGAATACACAGGAAGACCCACCCCAGACGTCCAGAAAGGCTTCCTGGAACAAGAAGATGAAAACTAAAGGATAAGCCAGAATTAAAGAACATACGAAAACATGAGGTTTTACAGGCAAAAGAAAGTGATCCAGGAAGAGGGCAGAGCACTTGTAAAGACTCAGTCATAGGAGACAATAAAATAGAGTTATAGAAATAGAGGAAACTCAACATGGCTGTAGGTACTTATGTGTGTGCATGTGTACATGTGTGTGTGTCAGAGAGTTTGTGCCTGAGAGAGAGAGAGAGAGGGAGGGAGGGAGTGTGTGTGTATGTGTACTTGAAAGAGAAAGCAAGAATTTATTTGCTAGGTGCAGATGCTGGTGAAGACAAATGTAGGCCAAGTCATGAAACCCCTTTGAAAGTGCAATTACAGGATTTTGACTCTATTCAGCAGAATGAAAACACTGAGGAATTTAAAACTAGGGGTTGATAGATTTGGTTTAGATTTGTGTGGAAAGTAGAGGAAAGGGAGGCAAGAATAGGAGAAAAGGAACCAGTTAGGAGGCTGCTGGTGTGATTAATCTAAGTGAAAAGTATGGTGTCCTAAACTGGGAAAGAACAGTGGGAATGAGGAAAAAAGGACCGGTTTCAGAAATACTTGAGCAGTTAAAGTCAACAGCATATGGTGATGGATTGGAGGTAGAGAATGAGGAATTGCTAGGTATGAAAAGCAAAGGACTAGTTCTGCCTCAGACATCTGAATGTATGGTGGCACCCATTTCCCAATGTGGAGAATACAGAAGGGAGTACAGGTATGCTGTTGCCATTTTGTTTTGTTAGCATTAAGTAAAAATGTGCTTTCTTATAACTTTTGTTATTTTTTAAATTTTTATTTTAATTGTTGTTCAAGTACAGTTTTCTGTCTTTCACTCCCATCCCAGCCCACCCCCCAGTGCTCCCCACCTCCCTCCCATTTCCACCCCCCTTATAGTTTTTGTCCATGTGTCCTCTATATTTGTTCCTGTAAACCCTGCCCTTCTCCCCTGGAAACTACCTCCCCTCTCCCCTCTGGTCAT
>CM052552.1:4380597-4403332 GCA_028533065.1 Trachops cirrhosus | reverse complement strand
CCACCTCTGTGACTTCCTAAATAAATGTTCTCTTTTAATTAGAGTTCTTGGCTCTGAATTCTTTCCCAGCTGAACTTAAGAACTGAAGTTGCTGAATCAAGGTCCAACATCTGGTGTCACTTCGCTGTAAACAGGTTGGATCCACTTAACTAGCTATATAATCTTGGTAAAGTGACTTAACCTCTCTGTGCCTCTGTTTAGGCCTTGTATAAAATGGAATTAAAATACTACTTACTTCATTGGGATGTTATGACAAGTGAATTAAGAAACTTACAACAATGTTTGACAAATATTCACTGTTCAGCAAAAATCACTTATTATTATTATCATCTCACCAGGCAATATACCTCTGGATTGCATCTATACAGAATATGAAGAGAAATGCTTTTTAAGATATGAGATCAATTTGATGTAAATACACCATGTTATATTATGACAGTTAATACAGTAAGGATGTGGTCCAATGGGGTATACAATTTACTGTACCAGGAGGACCTTGTTGAAATAAGTGCAGAATGAACACTAGGTTCAGAAATATCACAAAGTATCTAAGAGTAATTTTTCCTATGTTTTTTTATTGGAAGAACAGAAATGGGAAAAATGGAAAAACATCATAAATGTGTCCCTTTAGTGCTAAAACTTAAAAAAAAAAACAGAGGCTTTTCTAATTATTCTACCATACTTTCTTAAGGAAGTATTTTGTGTTTGTAGAGGCACAAAAGGTTATTGAGCTATTAAGCAAAGTAAAGTTTACTGCATTCTTCCAGACAACTGCATTAGGTATGTTCTAAATGAATAGAAATAGTATTGTTTCATTATTCATTCACAGGTATTTTTTGCAATATTTTACCATGTAACTGTTTTCAAAACAAAAGTATTCCAAATTTCTGGTGACTTCATTATTCATGAAGAAAGATTTTCAGCAGATATACCCTCCTGACAAATAATAGGAGAGTAAAAGCATCCAATGTTTAGAGTAGGTAACAAAAATAAGAATACCTTCAATATTAATCAGGAAAAAATATCATTAAGTCTTAGCCCTACCCAAAGAAAAGGCATACTTGGAGAAAGAATTACCTCAAAGTGAGCACACTTTGAAAATAACACTCATTCTTTACATTACCAGATTGAAACAAAGAAAACCAGAATTCCTGAGAAGTATATTACATAAAATAAAATCCCATTATCTCAATGTTATAGTCATACATGGATAATGTTCTAGATAATACTTCCCATGGCCAAAGAATGAACAAAGGAGAGTTTTGTTGGCATTTAATGAAGCTCAGGTTTAGGACATCATTCTCTTTGACACAGCTTGATACCCAAAATTCTGATGGAAAAAAATCATCACCACTCCTGTCACTATCATTTATCTCTTAATGATAGGGGATACAAGAGTTGGAAAATTTTAGTTTTAGGTAAATAGTTAATAAGCTCAGTAGGTAATGCATATGTTAAAGCTATTGCTTCAGGAACTGCAGATAAGGCCCACCACACCCCTGAAAGACGGCAGACCTCCTGGGGCACAGCTAAAGACCACTGCCTGGGGCACAGCTGGAGACATCCAAGCCATTGTGTTCTAGGGAGAGGCAGAAGACTGCCTGCCCCTGAAAACAGCTAACTACCCAGGGCAAGAATCCTTCAGGATATTTTTCTTAATCTAATTTTCCATGAATCTCAAAACCCCTCACTGTACTTTGTTTTCTGTTATAAAAAGGCTGGCTTGGAAGGAAATGTAAGACAGTCCATTAGGGTGCGAACCCATTGTCTTCTCACATCACTGGCCATCTGAATAAAGCGCCCATAAAGATTCAATCCTTGTTTCTGCTTATTGGGTTCAGTGTGTGACAGGCAGCACAAATGCCATTTTTTTCCGGTTTCATTAAGAATCCCTCAGCCAAAAAGAGGCTCGTGTCCTTTAAGATCCTCTTCAAAATGGTAAAATGAAATTAAACACATTTTACCATTTACCATCCTCAATTTCCTACTTTTTTTCTAAAAGAAATTATCGGCAATACAGACATGAAAATTACTTTAACAGCTTAATGTGAACTGCTTTTGAGCAAATGGTCAATTCAGTTACAACAGGGTAAAAATGCATCAAATTGCCAAACAGCTCAACCTCTGTATCCGTTTATTCAATAAAAACATTCACTATTGCTTTGGTGTGGAGTATGCATGCTGCTGGAGAAGGGGACCAAACATTTTGCCTTTGAAGGACATTGATTTTAACCTTGTTATTAAACAAGAGAGACACAGACTCAGAAAGAGCCTTTGACCCTCCTCCTTTTCCTGCCTTAGAGATTCAGACGGAAAAACCTGCTTCAGGAAGGGAACCTCAGCATTATCATCATAACATTAAACTAGAAGACTCCAAGCAAGAACCTCTTGACTAACGGCCCTCCTCACCCGCATGTTCCATTGCTTCTGAGCTGCCTAGCAAAAATTCACCTGCCATGTGTGTCCCCCTCTTCCTCAATTACCTGCAAATCACCCATTCTCACTTTTGAAATCTAAGATCCCATTCTCTCCCTTTCTCCTTTATCCAAAATAACATATATACCAAAGTACACATTTCTAAAGAGTGGCTTTTGATCACTCATAAAATGAATAAAAGAACTGAGCAACTATCACATGCCAGGCACAGTACTGAGGTCCTTTACATACATCATCTCAACCCTTTCACCAACCACCTACAAAGTAAGCGCTGTCTCCCACGTTAGAGAGAAAGAAACCAAGGTTCCCTTACTCAGTGATTTGCTTATGGCCACACACCCATTAAGAGGTAGAGCTAAAATTGGAATAAACATCTGCCTGGTTCCAAAATTCACATACATTCCTTCCATTACACTTTACTGTCTTATCCACATTCCATTCAGTATCTCTTAAGGTAGCCATGCCATATCTGGGCATCTTGAGTTACACTTAGTCCTTTCACTGATGTAAAGCATGCCTTAGAGTAACTTATTCCTTGTGTCCAGTTATTTCTTCTGGACCTACAGAGAAGAATTAATTCTTCAGCACCATACTTCTTTAGATTGAGGAGATAACTATAAACCCCCACCCCCACGCATTATTTCTCCTTATATTTTGTCTCACCACCCACAAGAGGCAGCAGCAAAGGATAAGTGCCATGGGGGTGGAAAAGGGGACAAAGGAGTGGTAAAAATTAGAATGACAATAAGGCAATAAAGGGCAGTGCATATAAGGGATGTATCTGAGTCAGGGAATCCTCTCTCTCTCTCCAGAAACACTTATTAACATAGTTATTGGTTCTACTAGACCTGAATGTTCCAGCAGTCACAGTGACAGCAGCATTAAAACACATGCAATGCAGAACTCAAATTAGGCATGCCAAAAGCAATTGAAATTTCAGACAGAGTTTGTACCATACTTTGAAATATGGGACCAAACTCCCTGTCAGGTACTCTTTAAAAAGAAGGACTATATTTTACGTAAACACTGTAGACTTTACAAAATACTATTGAAGAACACTACATATATAATTAGAAAACTATTTGCACTATTGATTCATTCAGCCAGAAGATCCTGCAGTTTCAAATGCAAATTATAATACTCAATACATGCGTATTTTATCATTGCTTGCTTTGTTAAATGTGTCAAATGAGAAACTGGACCAAGTGAATATAAATGTAATTTGACACATTTATACATTTCCTTTAGTTCAAAGTTTAACTCTGCTTGATATTGCAGATTTCATAATTGAGGATGCTCAAACAAAAATATAAAAAATACAGTGCTATTGTGGAGCTCCAAAGAAAAGTACTGCTTAAAGTAAATTCTTTTTCTTTCATCCACTGCCAAGACTTCTCACAGTCAACTTAAAATGGTACTTTTGCTTTAATTTATACTTTATATTAACTGAAATTAGAAAGACTAAAGGTGAAATACAAAAATATTGTTGCCATATTCAGATCTGTCAAGAGCTTCACTGAATAAAATTCTTCCCTAAATTGGAAATGCATATTTTCCCTGCTCCCCTACATGGAATAATTATTTGTTAATCAGGCTTAACACAGACAGAAACAGGGGAAATTATTAATCATCTCGTTAAAGAAAAGGGTAACAGAGCCTTATCTTTTGAACTTAGAAGTGGTGCCTCATCAACAAATTGTCTTTCTACATACTTAAAAAGAAAGTCCACCAAGATGCCAATGTCCTTTAATGTATTGATAACTTGTTCTTTTCCTAAGCAGTTAGCCTTGGACTTGGCCGGTAGGATTAGTGTTGTTTTCATCAGGGCATCAATCTAGTGTCTATGTTAAAAGTAATCTGTTTATGTTTGCAAAGGGTTGAGTATCTAAGCATCTCTGAAGAGACAAGTCATCAAGTACTGAACACTAGGCCACTTAATAAACAAGGACAAGCAATGTTAGACAGCTATCATTTTAATTTGTCAGAAATATTGCAATGCTACCTTAGATATTTATAGCACTTTCTAAGTTAAAAATCTGGGAAGAAAAATGAGAAATCAGTGACCAGAAAATAAAAATCTTTCTATAAGGAGAGGTTTTTCTACTAAAAATGTTTAATGATTAACTGCCTCCAAAATAAGTGGAACCAGCCCATGTGTAAAACCAGATTAATGAGGGACTAAGAAGAAATGTGTTATCCTTACCAAAGTGTTTTTAAATAAATCTTAAAATACTATTTTTCATATTTCATTACCACAACTGAATTATAAGTAGAATGTTAAAGCTTGCTAGCTTTTAAGAGTTCTGGCTTGTGTGATGAATGGTGTGTTCAGTGTTTTCAATGAATGGGGCATTCAGAAAGGGTTAGTATATTGATGTGAAATAGCACTTCCTCTGCAACATGCTAAATATCACTGAAAAATCTGTGTGTCAACATAAATTTCCTAGACTCATTCGGGTTTACTGCTACTCACAAAACCGTATGAAACTGAGCTATCACCATGCACAACAGTGGGTGAGAAAATTTGATTGCCAAAAACAATTTAGTATTTGGATCTTCAGAATTTATGTGTAAATCAGCAACAATTATACTATTTACACTAAAAAGAAGGGATTTGTTTTATCTATTTTTGGCTGAAGCTGAATCAAAAGCTTGACTTCCCTGAAAGGAGAGAAAAATTTAAATAAATGACTTAATGGAGAATATTATTATCATTTAAAAGGTGTGAGAGAGTGACTGTTACCTTTAAATTGTGCATTCAAGCAAGTGTGTTTAATGAAAAATAAGCCATTTCACCTAAGTAGAGCTTACGCATAATTGAAAAGAAGGAATTGATTGATGGCATTTTAAATGGTTACGATATGTTTTCATTTTAGCATGTGGAGTCAAATCATATATGTGGATTTTGGGTGCTTCCTGATAGAGCAGTTTTGAAATTCATCTTTATATTACACTTATGAAATATGTTTGCTAGTAAAATTGATGGAGTAACGAAGAGTACAGAAAGAATATTGAAATTAGACACTGGCATATCTGAAAGTGTATGCTTTGGGGAAGTGTAAGAAATGTATATTTACATTATTCCACCAATTACTTTGTCACTTAAGTTATTTAACCTGTTCTAGCCTCAATTAACAAATCCCTGGTTACCTAGCTCATCAGGCAATGTGAGAATTTCATAAATTATGCCACTCAACTAATGCTAGTAGTTTTCTACCCCTTTCCAAAAATAACTCTGTAGCCCCTTCTTATTGACAAATAACCAACATGCTAATTACTAAGAGTTGTAATACATTCAGTAAAACATGTTTCCTAAGGCCCTCTGCTAGGCATTGCTATTAGCCTACTTCCAATCTTTGTATTTCTGTCAAAGAAAAATTTTGTAATTCAGACTTTTTTATTAATGTAAAAGAGCCTTTCTTTCTACAGTCATGTTTTACTAACTTGCATTTCAATCAAGTACACAACCAATAATAACCTTTGCAAAGTTTACTATACATCAACACAGGGAACTGGAACATAAGCAACATGATTAAACTAGTACCTTGGGGAAGTAAGGGTTATCAGATCTAAATGCCAGCACCGAAATACTCCTCATTCCTGATTCAATTGATCTAGTTAGCCAAGACCGCTACCTCTTACCACCACCAAAGTTTATTTCTTCATGCTGAACCTGTACTTTCAAATCTAAGAAAGCATTATTTAGCCATATCTGGGTTCAGATTATAGCTCTGCATTTACCAGGTGAGTGATTTGAGTAACTAGTTGACTTTACTTAGCTTCAATTTCCTCATCTATAAAATGGGGAAACTACCATCAGCACAGTGTTATTGCCAATACTAAATGAAGTTATGGATATAAAGCACCTAGTAGTCATTTTAGTACATATCAGTAGTATCCTGCCCATATGTTACTAAGTTAGAATTCCCAAAGGCATTCCAATGGGTTTTAAAAGCTGTAAACAACATTAACTCCCCAAATATTTACTATGTAACTACCATATTCTACTCTGGTGTTTGGGTTGCAGATATAAATTACACATAGCTAGCATAGAGCCTGACACCTAGACAGTCAATAAATGTCAGTTATGTTTCTTTCCAGACCAAGGAGTTTAATATCAAACAAGCAAAAAACATAAAACTACCATACAGTAAGAAAATAAAGAAACCTATGAGTGAAAAAGATTTATTAGAATACAAAGAAAAGGATAATTCCAATGGAGGGAAGAGCCATCATGGAAGATAGTGATGGGGAGGGCATTCTGTGAATGAGGAGTATCACAAACAGAGGTAGAAAAGTGTGTAGTGCATTGGGAGATTATGAATAACAGAGTTAGGGTGGAGTGCTGGATGTTAAGCTTTGCAGGGGAATGGGGAGCAGTCAGGAAGGGAATGGCAGGTATAGAAGGTAGAAAGCCAGGACCCTGCAGGTGACACGGCACTGGGCCAATGCTAGACAACGAAGAGCAACATTATTAGATTAATTTTCAGAAAGATAACTCCGCAGGCACTTTAAAGGGGTCAAGGATACTATCCAGGAGGCTCTTCTAAAAGTCCTGGGCTAAATATACAAAAGTGGGAAGGGAATGAAAAGGAAAGGCAATTATTTCAAGAGACATTTCATCGCTGAGAATTAGAAATATGGATGAATGGAACACAATGAGCCAGCTTCAATCACTTCCTGAGATATTTCTCTGTTTGCCTTCCATTTCTCCATTCCAAATTTCTTGATTTCCACTCACATGATGGGCTTTCCATTCCCTTATGTAGAAGAGGATACTGCAAGCATGAAGGTGAAAAGAAGAGGACCCTACAAATGCTTTGAAGACACCAAAGAACCATGCAGGGGCAATATAAACTAATTTCCCTCTGATGAGGATGCAAGGATGGAAAGTATAGCTCAACAGCACATAGGCCAATCCCTACCAGACAGCATGCCAAGCAGGGGGAAAATGAAGAACAAACATTTGTGCAAAGAATGAGGGTTAAGTACGGCTCCAGAGTCTGATTACAGGATGTGAACCCTGGCCTCACGAATCACAGCCCATATGAATTTAAGAAAGCTATTTAAACTCTCTGAGCTTCAAGTTCCCCATTTTCAAAAGAGAGAAAACTCCAGGCCAATGACACTGATAAACATAGGGTTGTCAAGGAACATGTATAAAGGACACATAAACAAAGCCAAACGGGGGTAGGATCAAGGGTGGAAGGTGGGGATGGCTGGGGGGGGAGTGGTAGTGGGAAAATGGAGACAACTGTACTTGAACAACAATAAAAAAATATAAAATAAATGAAATCCTTAACAAAATACTGTTAAATTGGATCCAGCAATACATTACAAAGATCATGCACCATGACCAAGTGGAATTCATCCCAGGGAAGCAAGGATGCTACAATATATGCAAATCGATAAATGTAATACATCACATTAACATTATGGAAGACAAAAACCACATGATCCTATCAATAAATGTGGAGAAATCATTTGATAAATTACAGTACCAATTTATGATAAAAGCACTCAGCAAAATGGGAGTAGAGGAAGCACACCTAAACATAATAAAGGCTATTTTGAAAAACCTACAGCCAACATCACTCAATGGATTACCACTAAGATCAGGAAAAAGACAAGGTAGTCCACCTTCACCACTGCTATTCACCATAGTATTGGAAATCCTAGCCACAGAAATCAAACAAGAACAAGAAATAAAAGGCATCCAAATTGGAAAGGAGGAAGTAAACCAGTCACTGTTTGCATATGACATGATAGTATAAATAGAAAACCCTAGAAACTCCACCAAAAAACTACTCGACCTAACAAGTGAATCTGGCAAAGCAGTGGATTATAAAGTAAACATTCAGAAATCAATGGCATATCTGTACACTAACAATCAGATATCAGAAATAGAAATTCAGGGAAAAATCCTATTTAATACAGCAACAAGAAAAAATATTTAGGAATGAACCCAACCAAGGAGGTAAAACCTGTACACAGAAAACTACACAACACTGAAGAAAGAAACTAAGGAAGACACAAATAAATGGAAGCATGTACCGTGTTGATGGACTGGAGAAATTAACATCAAAATGTCCATACTACCCAAGGCAATTTATAGATTAAGTGCAATCCCTATCAAAATACCAATGACATACTTCACAGATATAGACCAAACATTTCAAAAATTTGTATGGAACCATAAATGACTTCAAACAGCCACAGTAATTTTCAGAAAGAAGAACAAAGTGGGGGATATCACCATAGCTGACATCAAACTATATTACAAGGCCACTGTTAACAAAACAGTCTGGTACTGGCATAAGAACAGACATACAGATTACTGGAGAAGAACACAGAACCCAGAAATAAACCCATGTCAATACTGTCAGTTAATATTTGACAAAGGGGGCAGTAACATAAGATGGAGTAAAAATAACATCTTCAACAAATGGTGTTGGGAGAGCTGGATATCTACATGCAAAAACATGACACTCGAGCACCAACTTACAACATACAAAATAATAAACTCAAGGTAGATAAAAGACTTAAATATAAGTCACAATAACATAAAAATGCTAAAGGAGAATATAAGCTGGAAAATTTCAGATATCCCATGCAGCAGTATTTTCACCGATACATCCCCTAGGGCAGAGGATATAAAGGAAAGAATAAACAAATGGCACTACATCAAATTAAAAAGCTTCTGCACAGCTAAAGAAAACATCAACAAAATGAAAAGGGAACAAAACTTGTGGGAAAACATAACTGCCAATGAATCCTCAGACAAGAGTTTGATCTCCAAAATATACAAAGAATTCACATGACTCCAGTCCAGGATGACAAGCAATCCAATTAAACAATGAGCAAATGACCTGAACAGACAATTCTCCAAAGAGGACATACAGAGGGCCCAGAGGCATACAAAAGGATGATGCTCAGCATCACTAGCCATCAGAGAGATGTAAATTAAAACCACAAGGAGATACCACTTCACACCAGTCAGAATGGCCATCATAAACAAATCAACTAAGAACAAGTGCTGGTAAGGTTGTGGAGAAAAGGAAATCATAGTACACTGTTAATGGGAATGCAGAGTGGTGCACCACTATGGGAAAAAAGTATGGAATTTCCTCAGAAAACTAAAGATGGAACTGCCTTTTGATCCAGTGATCCCATTGCTGGGATTATATACTAACAATACTGAAACACCAATCCAAAAGGACCTATGCACCTCAATGTTCATAGCAGCACAGTTTACAATAGCCAAGTGCTGGAAGCAACCTAAGTGCCCATCAATAAATGCGTGGATAAAAAAATCTGTGGTACATTTACACAATGGAACAGTACGCAGCATAAATAAAGAAGGAGCTCCTATCCTTCAGGAGAGCACAGATGCAACTGGAGAGCATCGTGCTAATTGCAATAAGCCAGGCATTGAAAGACAAATAACATGATCTCACCTATAAGTGGAACCTAATCAACAAAAGAAACAAGCAAGCAAAATGTAACCAGAGACACTGAAATAAAGAACAAACTGACAGTAACCAGAGTGGAGGAGGGAGGTGGATAATGGTGGAAAGAAGGGGAAGGTGCAAGTCAAGGAACATGAATAGAGGATTCATGGGCATGGATAATGGAGGGAATTGACTGGGAGTGGGAGTGATGGTGCAGGGGACAGCAACAGGAGAAAAAAGGCAGGAAAACTGTAACTGAACAACAGTAAAAATAAATAAATAAATGAAATGAAATAAAAAGAGATATAACAACAGAAGCCACCTTCTTTGGTTGTTATACAGATTATGTGAGATAATTCAGGCAAAGGAATTAAAAAATACTAGGCATATAATTAGTCAGTTAACTGCTACCAGGTTGTAATAATGTAGTAGTAATACACTTCTAAATAAATAAAAAGGCATTACAACTAATAAGAAGGAGAGATGTTTTTCCATGCACAGAATACATCAGAAATTTATATTAAAAATGCAAACAATTAGTTCTCACTTTTTGAGCCTACAGTAGGGTTTGGCTTAAATGACAGGTAGAGAGCCAAAGAGAATAGAGGCAATGGTTACTTAATAAGAAAAATAGAATCTATAGAACTATCATTAATGATGTGATATCTCCATTTCATTAGCTATCCAGACTGGAGGAGAAGGAAAACTGATTTATTTCAAAACATGTACAGGCATAGAGGAAGGCAACTTCAAGTAGAAAGGAATCTGAGACTGCCAACTTTATTGCAGATCATAGGCCCTTGAATGAATCTGGGTCTTGTTTCCTCAAGGGTAAAATAAGAGGTCAAATAAGGTCAGTGATTCTCATTTGGAGAAGGTAAGCTCTCCTACTCTCAGGTGAGGGACACATGAGGATCATGTGGAATGCATGAACTACAGAAAAACTACAGAAGAAAGTTCCTCTCACCTGGATTTTCTGATAATGCTTTAGCAGAGAGGTATGTCCTACTTGGTGAGCCCCTAGCACTATTCTCATGTACCATGTCATCAGATATATTTGGATGGAATAGATATCAAGAGTCTAGATCTGCATTGTCCAATATGGTAGCCACTAGTCGTGTCTGGCAATCCATCACCTGCAATCTGGCTAGTTAGAATTGAGATGTGCTATACATGTAAAATACACACCAGACTTTCGAAGTCAGTCAGTCCTACCCAAAATATAATATATCTCATTAATAATTTTAATTAACTACATAATAAAATGATAATGTTCTGAATATATTAAATAAAATATATTATTAAAATAAATTTCAGCCCTGGTTGATGTGGCTCAGTGCACTGAGTGCCAGTCTGCGAACCAAAGGGTCACTGGTTTGATTCCTGGTCAGGACACATGCCTGGGTCGTGGGCCAGGTCCCCAGTAGGGGGTGCCCAAGAAGCAACCACACATTGATGTTTCTCTCCCTCTCTTTCTCCCTTTCTTCCCCTCTATCTAAAAACAAATAAATACAATCTTTAAAAACTAAATAACATAAATTTCACTTTTTTTTTTGCTTTTTAAATGTGACTCCTAGAATATTTAAAATTACATATGTGTCTCACATTATATTTCTCCTAAATGGCTCTGCTCCATATGATTTTCTTACATTTGTTCTGATATAATAATTCTATGGTATCATGACTCCACTGCTACACAGGTAAAACAAAGTATAACTATTTCTTGCATCTTTGTGGGAAATAATACAAAAATGTCTCAAAAGTTCCAGATACAAAAGACTGACATGAAATATCTGACACTATAAAAGACCATTATAGGACCAACATTAATTTTAAGACCAAGAAATGTAAGTTTATTACAAAAAAAGCATTAGCACATTGACAGTAGGAAAGAAAAGTTCATGCCTAAGGTAAAATATTCTTTTCTTTTAATTAAACTATTAAATTAATGTTTAATATAATTTGACAAAAATAGGTATTTAATTTTTTTAGGGATTAAATTGTTTCAGAAGCCATTCCTTGGCATAGCAAATAAAATTGTCTCTTTAAATTAAAAGTGACAATATACCATTTTTCTAGGAAGTAATTACACCATAGATGGCAATTGAACAGAGATATTTCTACAATATTTTCTCTCCTGAATACAGGCAGGACATTTGAGTTATAAGAGGTTAAGCACATTAAACGTGATTATACATGATGACTGAAGAAAAAGGATATATGTAATGGGGGGCAGTGTAAGCATTTATGGGGATGACACTTTTAAATGTCTCTGTGAAGTAAAGCTTCAGTTTGGGAAGCAGACAGACTTCATTTACATCTATTCTGCCTGACTCCAAATTCCATGTTCTTAAGCATTTCATATATCTCCATATATGTATATGATTATGACTATGGATTTGCACAAAAACACATACATGCGCTCTTCATCTTTTGGACAAACTTCTTGAATGAATAATTTACAAGTGCTTCCTTATAAAATACTACTGAGTACATAGAATTGCCAAGATGTATTTATCGACATCATTTTGCCCTAACATTTTTTGTTATAAATACCTTCCTTACAATTTCTCTAAAATACTTCTCCATGAATATATCTTGAAAAATCTGACACTATATGTGATATACATGTAGTACTGATTCAGGGTTTTTCCACCATAATCAACAAATGAGAAATATATGGAGCTATAAAGATTCAAACATAAAGCTAAAAATTTTGATGATAAACATTATAATCCAAATTTTCTGGCAGGAGAACTACGTTCTCTTGTAGCTCATTTAAATACTGACTTAGGGAAATTCATTACAATACTGCATAGGCTTAGCCCCAATATTAGAAACATGCCTCCAGGCTCATTTGTACAAGAATTTCTTATTCAGCACCTCAGCTGCACAGGTTTCTACATAGAAATAAGCAGGTAAAAATGGTTGGAGCTTCATAATGAGTCAACATTAACATAATTACTTCCCATTTCATCTATTATGGTACAAGGTTTGACTCTGTCATTTCATTTCAATCATTCCTTTAGAATACCCACAAGGCCCTGTTAAAGAACAGAGACTTTAATGACTGTGTTGTAGAAACTGAAGTGAGCTAAACAGTTTGAAATATTCCCTTAGAAATTATCAAATGTTCTACACTAACATAAGTGGTGTAATTTTGTACTCTAATATTTCTTTACATCTCTTAAAACAATGTATACAATTACTTGCATGGAAGTGATTTACTTTGGCATCATTTGTGACTACAAAGTAACTATCCTATTTTGTTTTTTAACAAGATTTTAATCTTCCAAATGTGTATTGTCTATCACAGTTATCTCAGGGGCTATATAAGCACTGGAATTATGCTGCAACTGCTGAAAACATCCTGAACATCCTTTCTGGAAGAAGGAATTACCTTCAGGGACAGTTTACCACCCAAGCAATAAAACATGTCACATTGCTTTATATTTTAAGGCTAGGATTTGATTAATTTAGGCTATTTCTAAAAATTATTTCCATTCTCAGAAGATGAAGATTTACTGCCAGCAAGAATATTCAAGAGAAGCAACATCTGAATTCAAATAAAAGCCCCAAGCACTCCTTGAAGCAACTTACTGGGCAGCTTACTTAAATACTGAGTCAGAGTCCTGTAACTTGAGAAATGAAGACTGTAATATGAATTCTCATATATATAATGAAGATATCTGGTAAATAAGATAATATCTATAAAAGTACCAGCATGGTGCCTAATAGGAAGTAAGAGATCAATACATGGAAACACTGTGCTTACACTGCAAGAAACAAATTCTACAAACCACAGATGAAAAAGCTTAGCAAACAGGAGTAGACAGTGGTACAAAAAGGCCTGCTTTATTTTAATTACAGAACTATCCTATTTTACACAACATACACACTCCTGAAAATAGCGTAAACATTTTTATAACCAAAATCCAAATCTCCTTTTTACTTACAATAGTACAATCAAATTTTTTGAGCACCTACTATTTCCAGGCACAACTCTACTGAAGGAGAAAAAATATATAGTTTGTACCCTGAAGAAGCAAAATTGACTACATAGCTGCTTTACCTTGACTTGATCAATCAGGAGGCTTCATTGCCTCACCTTGAAGTTCACCAGATGCTCCCTCAGCTACACATACACTCACACACTCATACACACTTTTCACAATAGACTGCTAATAAGGTGTAAACATGTTCATCCGTGAAGCTATTTATAAGGTTCCTTTGGGAACCGATTATTTCTTAATATGACATATAGTTCAGATGCTTATATCCATACTTCAAAAAATAAAATACCCTTACCTAATAATTAAATTATAAATAACTAATATCTAAAACACCAGCACCAGTCTACTCAGTTACATCATTATAATTTCAAGCACACCAGTAAAGGAGTATGTTACATGTGTCTTTTACTTTACCACTGTTTTGGCTAGAGCATCTCTATTTCTTCTATTAACTATGCCTGTACAACTTTAAAATGAAATTAAGCAAATCCCTAGGAGTGGAAGTTGAGAAAAAGAGAACCATCATGAAAAAATATTTAGCAGCTATTTTTTTTCCATTCTATAATGAGTATAAATCATTGCTCTAGGTCAGCCTGATTACTTAGCCTATCAGACAAAAGACGAATAGCCATTAATTACATTCATTAAATTTTGCAAAATCCAACACTGTTTTGTTAACAAACTAGAGTATAACTAGCTATATAATTATATGGAAATCAATATGCCTTTGAGAACAGTCATTTATCAAGAGAAAATTCATTCCATAAGCAAATAGCATTTTATAAGTACCTTAAACTCTAGATAACAAAAGTACTCTAAATCATTAGATTATATAATCCTACAAAACAAGGACCCTGGGCATAAACTCCTGCCTAGCTTTCAAGGCCCTTAATGCCGCTGTAGTTAAGACTGAATTCTTACCCCCCAGTGGTTGTGTTTCAAAAATCAGGTTAATATCAAAGTATAATACTCAGACACCACACTACAATAGAAAGAGCTTAATTTCTTCTAGTTAAGTAGATACCTGTTTTTATAACTAAATAAATTTCTTTTGTGTAAAAGTAAACATATAAATTTTAAAAAATATTTTAAATATAAAATCTAAAACAAGACCTGATAAAAACAATATACTTTGAAAGCAACTACTATTTAAAATTTATAAAATATATAAATATCTTCTGATTTGACATTAGGCCTGATAGGGAAGGGGAGGGGGTAAAAGGTGATTAGAAAATGCCCCTGGGCCCCTTCTCTTCTGGAAAGGTCTTTAAAAATCACCAAACATAGATTTTTCCATTCAAGCCAGGAACCTTTAGGTACTTTTAATGACTCCTGGGATCACCCAAGGTGGCCATGGGGAAAGGGAAAGATCTCATTTTCCCGTATTTGAAAGGGGACAAGTAAAGGATTGAACGTAAGACCCATTTATCTTCCTCTGTCTTGCTTTTTTTCACTCAGCACGATATTCTCCAGATCCATCAGTGTTGCAGCAGATGGCAACAGTTCATTCTTTTTTATGGCTGAGTCATATTCCATTGTATATATGCACCACTCCTTCTTCATACATTTATCTATTGGTGGACACTTAGATTTCTTCCATACCTTTGCTATTATAAATAATGACACAATGAATATGGGGTCGTACATGTCTTTTCAGTTTAGTGTTTTGGGTAATATCGTACATCAACTGTAACTGAAAAATTAAATATGTGTATTTTAAGTATATTTTATTAATTATGCTATTACAGTTTTCCTATTTTTCAGTCCTTTAGTCCCCTCTGACCTGCAGCCCCCTCCCACCAGCATTCCCCTCTTAGTTCATTTCCATGGGTCATATATATAAGATCTGTGACTTCTCCACTTCCCATAGTATTCTTAACCTCCCCCTGTCTATTTTGTACCTATTTATGCTACTTATTCCCTGTACCTTTTCTCCCATCCTCCCCCTTCCCCTTCCCCCTCCCCGCTGATATCCCTGCATGCGATCTCCGTTTCTGTGATTCTCTTTCTGCTCTACTTGTTTGCTTAGTTTGTTTTTGTTTTTGAGGTTCAGTTGTTGATAGTTATGCATTTGTCATTTTAGTGTTTGTATTTTTGATCTTCTTTTTCTTAGATAAGACCCTTTAACATTTCATATTATAAGGGCTTGGTGATGATGAACTGATTTAACTTGACCTTATCTGGGAAGCACTTTATCTGCCTTTCCATTCTAAATGAAAGCTTTGCTGGATAGAGTAATCGAGGATGTAGGTCCTTGCCTTTCATGACTTGGAATACTTCTTTCCAGCCCCTCCTTGCCTGTAAGATTTCTTTTGAGAAAACAGCTGATAGTCTAACGGGAACTCCTTTCTAGGTACCTCTATTCTTCTCTCTTCCAGGTTTTAAGATTCCCTCCTTATCTTTAATCTTTTGCAATTTAATTATAATGTGCTCTGCTGTGTTCCTCTTTGGTTCCAACTTGTTTGGGATTCTCTGAGCTTCCTGGACTTGTATGTCTATTTTCTTTGCCAGATTGGGGAATTTTTCTTTCATTATTTTCTCAAATAAGTTTTCAATTTCTTGCTCTTCCTCTTCTCCTGATCCCTATGATTGAGATGGTGAAATGTTTAAAGTTGTCCCAGAGGTTCTTAAGTCTCTCCTCATTTTTCTGAATACTTGTTTCTTCATTTTCCTCTGACTGAATACTTATTTCCTGTTTTTGTTCCAAATCATTGATTTGAGTCCTGGTTTCCTTCCCTCTACTATAGGTTCCCTGTGTATTTTGCTTTATTTCACTTCACATAGCCTTCACTTCCTCCTTTATTTTGGAGCTGTACTCAATCATTTCTGTGAGCATCCTGATTACCATTGTTTTGAACTCGGCATCTGATAGGTTGGCTATCTCTTTGTCATTTAGTTCTTTCTCTGGAGTTTTGTTCTGTTCTTTCATTTGGGCCATATTTCTTTGTCTAGGCATACATGTTACATTGTAAGGGGTGGAGCCTTAAGTATTCGCCATGGCAGGGCAATATGCTTTGCGATGTGTGGTGCTGTATATGGGGGATGGGTCACAGAGGGAACAATGCCACTTGCTTGGCTCTTGTCCCTCTTTCAAGAGACTGGCTGTTTCTCCTGCCACTGTAACCCCCACAGATTTTACAGCCAGAGGTTCTGAGACTTTATTTTCCTTGTGCTGGAATCCTGGGTGAGTGGTCTGTCTTGCTCCCCATTTGCCCCTCCTGGTTTATCTGCACACAAATGTGGGACCACCCAGTCTGCCAGCTACCACCTCACCTGCCCACTCCACCAGTATATCCAATGCTCTGGCTACATGCAACACTAGAAACTGAGGGACCCTACTAGATCTTGCCCTAGCCCTTGCTCTGAGTTCTCATAGGCACTTAATACCCAGTGGATTCACAGCACTTATTGGCAACACTGGCTTGGTTTTACCACTCCATACTAAAGTATATACAGGCAGCATAGCATAAAAGTGAGAATGTGTTCTCCAAAGCTAGGTTTCAAACACTGGGTCCACCACTTACTACCTCTGACCAAGCTAACATAACCTCTCTGCACTTCAGTTTCCCCATTTGTGAAATGGAAATAATTGTATCTCATATTATTGTGAGAGGGAAATCATGTATTAAAAGCACTTAAAAGTGCTTGACACATAACAAGTATCTAATTAATACTACCTGCCATTAAAGTTTTTATAGTATTATTAATATTTCCTTACTTCCTAAATCATGCCTTCTTTTGGGATTGGACCAATTTCCTCACTACTATTTTGAAATTCCATTTTTGTTGTGTTTCTTCCAGTAACATCCAATTTAATTGTCGTCTACTACATGAAGTTTGTCCTGCTGTTGAAGTGGCAATTTAATGTAGCAATAAAAATGCCTCTGGAGTCAGAAGAATTTCTCTCAGCTCTGACACTGACCAGCCATTAATCCCTTGGACAAATTATTTAACTTCTCTAAACAGATGAAACAGGGAAATTATAACTGCCTTGAAATCAAGATATATTATTCTTTTTTTCTGTATTCTCTATACTTAAGTGTACTGCTAAGTAAATAATAGCTCACTAAATAACTGTGGAGTGAATAGCAGGCCTATGATTTTCGTTACCTTCTAGCATGCTTTACAATTGAATATGGCAGAAAAGTTGACTATTTATGAACACATATTTTTAGTCTCCATTAAAAATTATTATTTTGCAAATATAACCCAAAGGTAAAAGTAACATTTTTCTTATATGTCCTTTTTCCCTAATGTAACATACTACTAAAATTTAAATAAGGTCTTCCATTTGTATTAGATATATATAGATTCTGAAAACATGTATATGTTCCTATTTTTTCCCTCATTGCTTTGCATGTTCATTTTCAATACCACATTTGGTAGTTGCCTTAAACTCCATAATTATGCATGAGTAATTATTAAAGAGAAAAGCTTAGAATTACTACATATTTAAGTAAATGGAGAACATGGCACCTGTATCAAAATATGAGGTATGTCCAGAGGGTATCAAGCCATGTAACATGAAAAAGATACATTTACTGAAGAAGATACAAGAAACAATGTACATAAGACAATGATGCCTCAGTCCCCTTAACAGTAAGCACCTAGGGACCTAACACAGTTCTCCCAATCACCATCAGCTGCCCTATCATATTTTCCTGACTTGTGGATGGTCAAAATCTGTTCCCTTTCAAAGGTGATTTCAGTTCTGGGAAAAGCCAGAAATTGTAGGGTGTCAAATCTGGGCTGTAGGGGGACTGAGTCACCTGGATGTTCTGATATTTTGCCAAGGACCTCTGCATGAGACATGATGCATGAGTGGGTGCATTGTTGTGATAAAGCTGCCAATCACCAAATGCCCATCGCTGCGGCCTTCAGAATCATCCAAATAGTTTGAGGAGGAATGTTCAAGCTTAATGCAAAATTTGATGCATACTTGTTGCTCTACTCAGTCATTTTTTTAATTATTTTTATTGTTGTTCAAGTACAACTATCTCCATCCCCCCCCTGTATAACTCCCCCCAAACCCAGCCGTCTCCGCCTCCCACCCTCAATCCTACCTACTTTTGGCTTTGTCCATGTGCCCTTTTTACATGTTCCTGACAAACCTTCCCCCTTTTCCCCATTATCCCCTCCCACCTCCACTCTGGTTACTGCCAGTTTGTTCTTTATTTCAATGTCTCTGGTTATATTTTGCTTGCTTGTTTTGTTGATCAGGTTACACTTCTAGGTGAGATCATATGGTATTTGTCTTTCAGTGTCTGGCTTATTTCGCTTAGCATAATGCTCTCCGGTTCCATCCTTGCTGTTGGGAAGGATAGGAGCTCCTTCTTTCTTTCTGCTGCATAGTATTCCATTGTGTAAATGTACCATAGATTTTTTTTTTATCCACTCACTTACTGATAGGGTGCTTTGAGCACTTGGCTATTGTAAATTGTGCTGCTATGAACATCGGGGTGCATAGGTTATTTTGAACTGGTGTTTCAGAATTCTTAAGGTATAATCCCAGTAGTAGGATTGCCTGGTCAAAAGGCAGTTACTTTTTTATCAACATCAACAAAATGTCCATACTGCCCACAGCCATTTATAGATTCAACGCAATCACTATTAAAATAACAATGACATATTTCACAGAAATAAAACAAACATTTCAAAATTTATATGGAACCATAAATGACCCCAAATAGCTACAGCAATTTTGAAAAAGAAGAACAAAGTGGAAAGGATCATAATACCTGATATGAAACTGTATTACAAGGCCACAGTAATCAAAACGATCTGATACTAGCATAACAACAGGCACATGGACCAATGGAACAGAACAGAGAGCCCAAAAATAAACCCAAGTCTTTATGGTCAATTAATATTCAACAAAGGGGGCAGCAGCATAAAATGGAGTAAAAATAGCCTCTTCCACAAATGGTGTTGGGAGATCTGGACAGCTACATGCAAAACAATGAAACTCGACCAGCAACTTACACCACATACAAAAATGAACTCAAGATGGACAAAACACTTAAACATAAGTCGTTCAGTCATTTTGAACATGATGGCCACACAGTACACATGCTCACTTAATGGAGTCTATAACCTCCATTGACTAGTACAGTGAAGTCGTCATTGTTCATGCATCTGCACTCCAGTCCACTCTCCTTGGCTGTCACGTTACACTGATGTCACACAAACTGATCAAGTTGTATTACCAATGGTTGGACTTTTTCTGGACAGACCTCATACTTCAAGATATATGTCAAATTGTTGAACAGGAATACTGACTCCCTAGCTCACACAGATCACCTGCTGAGAAGTATATGGTGAATATGCAGCTGATCTTAAAAAACAACATTTAGATTAAAACATTCCTTGACATATGTATGAGGTCCTCAGTAATATTGAGAAAATCCTATTGTCTTCAATATGATCATGCAGGAATATAAAGCACATAAAATAGTGCCCTCAGCTATATCTGTACATGGTAATAAAACCCTTTGAAAAGTCAGCAGGTTGAATATGTGAAACACCTGTGGCCCTATCTGATTTCTCTGGATTCACTCAAATAATGAAATACTTATTTTTGTAATACCTGAACCTAATGCTTTAAAAATGTTTGTCAGTATTGAATAGGATTTTGTTTACCTTCCTATGTGAAATGTAAGTATTATACTATTTACTTTAACAGAAGGTGATGAAAAGGAAACATAAATACATACTGAAAATATACTAAATCATAATTTTCTACCTTAACTATAGTTTTAAATATAGACAAAATAAATATATAATACCAATATTTAAAATAGATTAGGATAATAAAAGAATTTCCTTCAAATTCTCTTAGTGTTTTCTATATAACTCTGTTATACCACTGTGTATATCATTCAGTAATTTTTTTAATTTCAAAATTCCTTCAAATTACCACGTCATATACTTTATAGCTAAATCTGTGCCTCCTTACAAAACTTACCACATTTGTGTCTCCCCTACAAAAAGTTTGCATTTCCAAGAAATACCAGTAAAAAGGGAACATAACAAGGAAAATAATTAGGCACATGTATGTACTCAAATTGTTACAAGTAACAACAAAAATCTAAAAAGAAGTGATTTTTACCTGAGTCATGGTTCTTCCACTGTTTGCAAATCATACACAAGTGTATCATCTCATGTCTTGTTTTAAGAATAAGTATGAAAATCAGGAATTTTCAAGCTGTGAAAAGCCCTGGAATGACTGCCAACAATAACTTTAAGAGATCAGAAATATTTCACTTACCTATGTCATGTTTTCCATCCAAGTGCAAAGTGAGACAAAAATCTTTGTGTGGCCAGCCCCTATTTGGTTGGCACTTAACTACCCAAAAGACCTTGTTACTACTAAGCTTGAAAATTTTACCATGCAATTCCCTACATCAGATAGTTTATAGGACTTTATTATCATCACTGGTCCTTGTGGAACCCCGTTTTATCCTTCTCATCCAGAAAATAATCGATTTCTCCCCACTCTTTTTTTCTCATTGCTAAGTCCACGCCCATGTCTATATGTATTCAATGTAAGTCATCCCATACTGACTCAACTTTAATACTACTGGCCATGGCACACTGTCAAAGTGAAACGGGGTGTAGAGCAGGGGGTCCCTGAAAATAACAAAGCATATTCCCCACAGCTCATGGTAGTGGGATAGGGGAATGTGATGGATGATATGGAGGTTAAGATACGTTCCATAACAATGACAAGTTGATAGTTAGTTGATAGTTGTGCAGCCACCACAGGCAAAATATATGTGCCTTTGAGAGCATTCAGGGACTCGTGATGTAGCCAGGGGAACTTATACAGTACCTGCACAAGAAGCAGGGAGGTGAGGCTCATGTGTCATGGGGTACTCTTGCCCTGACTAAAGATGGCAGCCAAAAGAAGGTAAAAGATATAGGGGAACTCGAAAAAGTAGCTCATTATAGGACGGGCCAGATATGAAGTCACATAGGAAGCTCCAGGTCTGCATTTAAAAATAAGGGCGGGCTGTGAGAGAGAAGGGAGCAGCAATGAGAACTCAGAGAGAGGAAAAGTAGCAGCCATGTGGTTTAAAAGGGTGTAGAAGGGCCATCCCATCAGCCATGAGGTCAGTAGTAAGTGCCAGCCATGAGGAAAGCAGCCATGAGGAAGGAACCATGAAGTAGGGGGATTGGCCATGAGGTCTGGTGTGTAAGGAGGTGCCGAGTGGTTTGGAGTAAGGAGATGCCATGAGGTTTTGGATTAAGAGCTGCAGTGAGAAAGAGGAGAGCCATTGGGAAACCTGCCTGGAGAACATGGCACATGTTTCCTGGACAGTAGTCCCCAGATCCTGAAGGAGACAGATGCTGAGAGAGGGTAGTGATTCTAAAACCCATGACTGTGCCTTCCAGAGGGGATGGGGAACTGTTTGCAAAGCCAGCTTAAAAACAGATATGGATATGGGGAACTTTGGGGCATGTTTTTGGTTTATATTCTGGTGGGGAGCAGGGGAAGTACTGTGTCTCATGAGAGAACAGGACTCTGAGCAGGAATGCTCTCAGTCTCCCTGAGGTTGGAATCATGTAAATAAAACCTGTTTCCTTCAACAGTAATTGTTGGGTCATGTACCAAGGCAACACATGGATGGACCCCAGTTTACTTGGTTACCAAAGAATATGTGAGGGGAAGTTGGAAGTCTTATTTTTTACTTATGAAAGTGATACATGTGGCATTTGAAAAATATATCAAACAGTACATCATGATCATAAAGATATACCATGAAAAGTAAGTCATCTTACTTCCCAGAGATGATCACTGTTAGTGTTTTGTGGATTGTTCCATATATATTTATA
>CM052552.1:4368428-4380497 GCA_028533065.1 Trachops cirrhosus | reverse complement strand
TTGTACTTTCCTATTGGTTGAAATTAGCTGTGGCAATGTCGCCTATTTTGGCAGATGCAATCTAAATAGAATGAAAGATGGTACTTCTAGATGGAAGCTTCTAAGATGCCATTATGTATCCTCTACTTCCTTTTGGCATATGATAGAGCCCAGAATCCTGAGTGAGAATAACATGGGGCAGAGACACTCAAATATAATGCACATGAAGTATGAGCATGAAATAATCCGTTGTTTAAAGACACTGAGATTTCGAGGTTAACATCTCAGTGTTTACTAGCCTATATTCATTAATATTATATCTTAAACTAGGTTGATATCAGCACACACAGATCTTCTTAGTTCACTGAAATGATTTGAAATGATTACATAATATTCTTCTGCATGAATGATAAGTATTTTGTGAGTGTCTACCATGTCTTAATTATTACTGTAAGTGCTTTAGATGTTAAAAGTTCATTTATTCTCACAGCAAGTCTGTGAAATAAGTTCTATTCTCACTGAGTACCAATGAGGAAAGTGAAACACATAGAGATTAAGTTAAAATTGTCCCCAAAGATAATAAATGGGAGAGACAGAATTTGAACCCAGCTATATAGCTCTAGAGTCAATGCTTTTAATCACGTAGTTATACTGCCTTTTCATATTCCAGGGAAATAGATAATACATAAACATACAAGAAAATATCAAATAGTAGTAGTTACCATGACAAAAACAAAACAGAGGAATATGATAGGTAGTGAGAGCAACTGTATGGTAGTGATTAGGAATGGCTTCATTGAAGAGTAATACTTAATATGAGACCTGAATGAGAAGACAAAGTAGGTCACATGAAAAAAACATCTTGGCAAAACGCTTTCCAAGTGGAGGGAATAGCTAGTGAAGAGGCCCTCAAGTGGAAATGACTGGGTGTACTCAGGGAACAGAAGAAGGCTGGGGTGTTGGAGCACACTGAACTAGAGGAAGAATGAAAGCAGATTTATCTTACCACTTGTGCCGAGACCAACATTGCATCCAATACTCTTGTAGATGCATCTTTGCATGTTTGTACAGGATTAAGTGGAGGATAAATCCCAATGACTGGGAGTTCAGGCCAAGATGGAGGTGTAGGTACAAACCCTTCGCTTCCTCACACAACCAAAAGGAGGATAACAACCAATCTAAAATTAATGAACAACCACAAGTGCCAGAAAAATCCAACTGCATGGAGCACCCATTACCAAGGACTTAAAAAAACAAACAGAAAAACCAGACAGGTAAGAAACTGCGGCAAGGCAGGGGACCACGTGGGCAGGGCCAGCTAAGAGAAACCTTGGCAAGGCAGCAGACTGTGTTGGTGGGGCTGGCTGAATGGGAAACTTAGAAAGAGCTCACTGTGGATTATGGTGGTTGCTGCCACAGGAGAAACTCCCAGTCTCCCAACAGACTTCCTTGGAAAGTGGGCTAGAGCCAAGCAGGTAAGCTGCACTGTTCCCTCTCTGGCCCCTCCCCCACAGGCAGTGCCACTGTGTAAGCTGGAGGGTTGCCCACCTGGGTGAATACCTAAGGCCCTGCCCCCTTACAACTTAACAGGTGGGCCAAGACAAAGAAATGTGGCCCAAATGAAAGTACAGAGCAATGCTTCAGAAAGAGAGCCAAGTGATGAGGAGATAGCCAGCCTATCTGATGGAGAATTTAAAGGCCTGGTAATCAAAGTGCTCACAGATCTGATTGAGCTTGGTCGAAAAAAAAAAAAAAAACAAAAACAAATGAAAGATACCTAAAATGAAATAAAGCAAAATATTCAGGGAACCAACATTAACCAGGAAGGAAACCATGACTCAAAGCACCAATTTCAAAGAAGGAGGAAATAAACATACAACCAGAACAGACTGAAGAAACAAGATTTCAAAAAAATAAAGAGGGGCTAGGGAATCTCTGGTACAACCTGAAATGTTCCAACATCAGAACTATAGGGGTACCAGAAGGAGAAGAACAACAGCAAGAAACTGAAAACTTATTTAAACAAATAATGAAGGAGAAGTCCCCAATCTGGCAAAGGAAATCGACTTCCAGGAAACCCAGAGAGTCCCAAACAAGTTGAACCCAAAGAGGAGCACACCAAGGGACATCATCATTAAGTTACCCAAGATTAAAGATTAAGAAAGAATCCTAAAAGAAGCAAGAGGAAAGGAGAGAGTTACCTACAAAGGAGTGCCCATAAGGCTATCAGCTGATTTCTCAAGAATAACTTGCAGGCAAGAAGGGGCTGGAAAGAAGTACTTGAAGTCATCAAAGCCAAGGACCTACATCCAAGATTACTGTATCCAGCAAAGCTTTCATTTAGAATGGAAGGGCAGATAAAGTGCTTCCCTCATAAGGTCAAGTTAAAGGAGTTCATCATCACCAAGCCCTTATAATATGAAATGTTAAAGGGACTTATCTAAGAAAAAGAAGTTCAAAAATAGGAACAGTAAAATGACAATGAATTCACAATTATCAACAAATGAACCTAAAAGAATAGACAAACAACAGAAACAAAAACTAAGGACACAACTAGAAGAGGAACAGAACCAGAGAAATGGGCATCACATGGAGGGAGTTCAGTGGGGAGGGGGAAGGGAGGAATAGGAGGGAAAAGGTACAGGGAAGAAGCATAATTAGTAGGCATAAAATAGACGGGGAGAGATAAAAATGGTATAGGCAACAGAAGACTCAAGGAACTTATATGTACAACCATGGACATGAAGTAAGGTGGGGGGAATGCTGGAGGGTTAGGGGTGCAGGGTGGAGGGGGGATAAAGGAGGAGAAATTATGAAAACCCTAATAGCATAATCAATAAAATATACTTAAAAAACCCCAACAACTGGAATTGCTGGACCAAATATTGTGAAACTGCCCTCCAACAAATAAAAGGAGAGAAATAGGTGCTTGTTTCCCATACCCTCTGCACATTATTATTATATTATCACGTTTTCCCCTTTGCTAATTTTAATTTCTTAGACTTAAAAAATGTTGTTACTGTTGGTTAATCCACATTTTTAAAATTCTGTTTGAAGTACTTTCTATGTATTTTGTACTTGCATTACTTTAACTGTAAACTGCCTGTTCAAGTGTTTCCCCATTTTTAAATTTACATTTCAATTTGCTTGTATTTAATTTTATAAATGTCTTTGTATACTAAGAGTATGAGCTCTTAGTCCCATGTGTTGTGAATGTATTTTTCACTCTGTAATGTAGTATTTAACTTTGTTTATGATCTTTTTATCAAAGTTTGGAAATTGAATAATGGATCTTTACTGAGTTCAAATGCCTCTTACATCATATATTTAATTCCCATATGAATTAAGGTCTATTCCTGGACTCTGTTCTGTTCCAGGAACCTATCTCTCTGTTCCTAAAACAGAAGTCAACGATTTTAATTACTGTAGCTTTAATATTTTTTCTTATTTTGTGGGATTAGTTCCTCTTCACTGCACATTTATTCCAGTTTTTTCCTGGGTGTTCTCAATTATTTATTCTGCAATATAAAATTTAATATTATATTAACAATTTCTAAAAAAATATTTTCAAATTTTTACTGGTGTGTCATTGAATGTTTCTTATGAGTATAATAAACAGGATGTTTTTCCATTAATTACCATTTAACTCACTATTTGTATATAGGAATGCTATTAACTTTGATTATTTATTTTTCAGATATTCATATAATATGCAAATAATTTTACACATCCATTTCTCATTTTTTATATTTCAATCTCTTGTCTCATTGCATTGCTTAATACACACTGCCCTCCTGCCCTGCAAAAAAATAAGAAAGAAAAAGAATAAAGAACTAAAATCTACTGATGATTGTGAACATCCTTATCTTGCTCCTGACCATTAGTGGGAATGCTTCAAATATTCTACCATTAAACATAACAGTGAGATTCGGTTTGAAATACATACTTTCATCATATTAAGGAAATATATAACTTCTACTGTATTAAACATTTTAAAAATAAGAATGCATGCTGAATTTTATCAAACACCTTTTGATAATATACATACTAAGATAATAGTTTTCTTCTTTCTGTGGTATTTTAAAAGTCTCAGAACACATTCACCAGATTTCATTTACCTACCTATTTATATGCCCTCAAAAATCAAAACATGTTATTGAGGCACATATTACCCTAGCAATAATGTACTAACTTTCCACCTAATGATGCATACCTGTATAAATTTCTGTGGTTCATTCCTTATTATCATAAACCACACTGACTTCCCTATTATGGAAATGGGAATAGTAAACTCTACAGCACAAAAGTGGAAAACAGAATTTTATATCCTATTGGTTTGGCCAAAAGTTCATTTGTTTTTTTTTCTGTAAGATGGCTCTAGTAGTGCTTAGTATCTTTAGCTTCATTTGAAACAATTTTATTAGATTGTATTGTGACAGCCATCACATCAGTGTGCATTTTTAAAAACTTATCAATTTTTGTGTAGTCATTTTCATATTAAAGATGGAGGGAAATACACAACATTTTTATACATTATGCTTTATTATATCAAAAAAGTAAAAACACAACTGAAATGCAAAAAAAAAAGAGTTGTGCATGGAGTGTGTATGGAGAAGATGCTGATAAAATGTGTTAAAAGTGGTTTGTGAAGCTTCATGCTGGACATTTCTCACTGGACCATGTTCCTCGGTCAGGTAGACCAGTTGAAGTTAGTTGATAGCGATCAAATTGAGACATTAATTGACAACAATCAACATTACCCCACTCAGGAGATAGCCAGCATACTTGAAATAAGGAAATCAATAAAATTAAATGAAAGTTTAAAAATGAAAATGAAAAATGTGTCTTCTATTTTATGGAAAAATCCACACAGACTTTCTGGCCAACCCAATACAAATCAAGATTTCCCAAAGTCCTGTGAGACACTAGCATCCCATGAGATGATAATAATGCCCTGGAATCATCTAAAATTTAAAAACAAAGAGTTAACTAAAGTTAACTAATTTTTCTACCACAGAACATTTTGGATAATTTGCTATATTAATGTGCATTGTGTTCCTTCCAAGTAAGAAGGAAAGTGTATAGCATGCAAAAAGTAATATGGCATGCAAAGATTATTTGGCCAAGAAACCCTCCACATCCATGTAAACAGATACTATCTCAGTGGGCACTAGCACTCAAAAAGACATTTTGGCATAGCTGTCCAGCCAATCTGACTGCTCTTTTTGCTGCTGAAAACCAATATATCTGCCAAATTAAGAAGCCTCTCTCCAGCAGGTAAGAATTAGACTGACTCACTGAGAGAAAAGATAAAAAAGTCTACATTCTAGCACCAAAATCATCTCTAATTATATCAAGCTTCACTCCTGTCCATACTGGTCCCAAACGCACAGACAAAAGTTCTCAAAGGACTCTTGGGTGTCACAGAAATCATTTTAGGGGTGGATGCAAGGTCAACACTGTTCTCAGAATAATATTAAGACATTTGACTTTTCCACTCACATTCTCTCACAAATCTACAGTGGAGTTTTCTAGAAGCTATATGTCTTGGGATAAATCATCACTCTGATAGCATATGAAGTATGTGCCTGTATGTTTTGATATTTTAAATTTTTCCTCAGTCCTAAATCTACTCAGAAAATACCAAAAGTTCTTTGGTGTCCCCAACAATTTTAAGACTGCAAAGCACCCGAAAACCAAAAAATCTAAAAAGCATTATAACTTACTGTCCTAAATGAGCTTTGTCCCTTTAATACACTTGATTTTCCTATCTTTTGGAAAGCAGCCCTGCAGATCTCTTGGGTTGTTAATTTGGTTTTTAACCAAACATGCTCTCTTCGCCTGGACGGTGGTTTAAAAGATACATAATATTCTTATTCTTTGCAATAACTGCCTTAACTCTGCCCATTGGCCATTCAGGAAATCCTTTCAAGTCCTTGGTTTCCTTTTTTTCTCCTTAAATCTTTAGCTAACACCTTTCCCTTTCTTTATAATAAGAAATTTGGATCCTTTAAAAAGTGTTATATAAATAACAGATAATACATAGAACTTGGGATATCAGAGGAATTAAATACAGTTATGATTATGATCTAACCCAGTCTTCAGTTGTTAATACAGATTAACTATTACCTAGTTTTATTTTCTTAGAATATTTCATTTGAATGGACCGTTCTAGACTTTACACCAATATTTAACCAAGAAAGCATATCCACATAAATGAATCTGTTTTACAAAATATTCTAAACTTATAATACATAACAGGTCTGTCTGGGAAAAGTCCAGCCATCGTTAATACAAGAAGAACAGTTTATGTGGTATCTATGTAACCCAGCAGCAAGGAGAGTGGACTGGAATGAGCATGATTAAATAATGACGACTGTACTGTACTAGTCAGTGGGGATGGTAGGCACCCTTGAGTGAGCATGTGTACTGTGTGGCCATCACATTCAAAATGACTGAGCAAGTAAAGCAAAGGATTTGTATCAAAATTTGCATTAAGCTTGAACATTCCTCTGCAGAAATTGTTTTGATAATTCAGAAGGCTGCACCTATGGGCAACTGGTGATTGGCAGCTTCATCATGACAACACGCCTGCTCATGCATCACATCTCATGCAGAGTTCTTTGGTAAAACATCAAATCACCCAGGTGACTCAGCCCCTCTACAGCCAAGATTTGGCACCCTGAGACTTCTGGCTTTCCCCAAAACTAAAATCCCCTTTGAATGGGAAGAGATTTCAGACCATTGATTAGATTCAGGAAAATAAGACAGGGCACCTTATGGTGTTTGGGAGAACTGTGTGAGGTCCCAAGGTGCCTGCTTTAAAGGGGACTGAAGTATCATTGTCTTGTGTGCAATGTTTCTTGTATCTTGTATCTTCTTCAATAAATGTCACTGTTTTTCATATTACATGGCTGGATAATTACTGTACAGACTTCATATTTGTCACTCTGTTAATATCATTCTATTTCAAATGTGTGAGTACTACATTTTTCCAAATAATCCAAACTTGAACTCTTCTACATACGAAGTTCAACTACTAGCTATATAGCTCTACAACCAGTTATATCATCTTGAGTAAATCACTTCCCTTTCCCTCCTTCAAAGGAGAGCATTGGACTAAATGATCTCTTCTACCTCCCACTGTTTGTGACTTTACAAATAAGCATGCTCCTTACCTTTAAGCTAGGTGAGTGCCAGAATTCCTCCCCACTGCAAGGTGTGCATGTACTCCACTTACTGGCAGTATTTGACTCCCACAGGTAATCTATATATATAGGTACCTGATAGTAAAGTGCATTTTTCTGTTATTCTAATTCTAATTATTATTCAGTTTTCATCATTAAGGTTTTTAATGACCTTTAACCATTAAAACCACCCTATTTTAAACTCACTTTAAGTTTGAGGTGGATTCAAAAACAAGACTTCAGTGAAAATAAAAGTTAAATAGCCATGTGGGAAAAAGGACTTCAAGAGGCAAAACTCTTTTCAGGACTACTTTATTTTAACACTGGATGCAACTTAAATAATTCTACATATAAAAGAGGTGGTAGAGAAAATGCTAAGCTTTATAAAGATTTTTTGAGGGCTTTTTGCAGGATGGATCAGATATTGGAGGTGGAGAACATAAAGGGGAAAATACAAGAACCAGACAGGAACAGACAGATTCTGAGGTGTGGTTGATTCCAGAGAACACAGGATGAGGAATGAGTAAGGGGTAGCACAGATTTGGTTGGCAGGGTGAATGGTGATGTTGCTAACAGTGACAAGGACCACAGATAAAAAGCAGATGAGGGGAAGCCAGCATGGATAATAAGGAAAATGATGGAATCTATATTAGATATATTAAGTATAAGGTGCCAGCAGAACATTTCAAAATAGTTTAATCATCATTATGGGATAGCTAGTGTAACATGTTCTTATATAACAAGGAAACAAAATGACAAAAAAGTAATCTAAGAGAAAATAGCCCTTGTTTCTAGTTTTGCGATTTAGCACAATTTTCTACCCACATAAACAGGGCCAATAAAAAATCTACTTAAAAACTTCCGTGAAGATATACATACTACCAAATTATAACTGACAATATTCTTTAATAAATAGTAAGTAAAAGAAAGTAAATGTAGTAATCAAATATTTTACATCTAAATTTTGGAGTTTTTCAGAAAATTTTTTCTGATTAGAAAACTATTTAATACTTGTGAGTGACAGAAAGGTTATTTTAGTTACATATAAGCAATCAATTACAGGATTATATGTCTTACCTGAAGACAAACACTAAAAAAAAGTAAACAATCAGACCCAAGATGGCAGAGCAGTAAGTGAAAACTACACTAACCTCCTCCTAGGAACAAACTGGAATTACCACAGAATCATTTAAAAAATCATCCTGAATAACCAACTGAACACTAGCTGGAGAGAACTCTTATAATCACAGACAGATGGAAGAAGCCACTGCAGCACACACAGACTGCTAGGGAGTGCAGAGGAGGCATGAGAGAGCTAGCTAGGCTCCCACAGGAACAGCTAAAATGCTGGAGGGATATTTCATTGGCCGTAGGGTGCCCCCGAGAAGTGTGGGGTCTTAACCACAAGCTGGACTCCCCAGCCTACAGCACCAGAGCCAGAAAGAAACCCAGATAACATCCAGCTGTGAAAAGTGGCAGGGTTTCTGTCTACCACAGAGATACAAGAGGAGATCCAGAGAGACTCTTAAAGTGCCAATGCACAGAATTCTGTTTGCAGCCACTTACCCTGAGCTCCACCAGACAGAGGACAGAGTGGACTAAAGACATGTGAGGAGAGCCTGGGGCTGGTGGCTCTGGGAAGAGAACTGATGGAACATCTGTCAGGATCCCTGTGCTGAATCATCCCTCATACTGCAGGAACCACCTTTTTCAGGCAGAGCACTCCTCTCTGAATGGCATCACCCTGAGGAGCAGCAACAGCCCTTCCCTTAGGGATTACTCTGCCCCACCCTGTGAAACTTAAGCCCCACTGCTGAGGAATTCGCTGATTAACCCTACAAAATGCTTGCTGGCAGAGTCTAATTGCTGGGACCTCTGAGTCTTCAGCTAATATGGCCCCAGGCCTGCAACTGATAAAAACTGGCCTGGTATGCCCCTGGTTTTTCTGCACACAACAAAGCCCAGCAGAGGGAGCCACATGCTGTGGATTGCTGAAAGCTCCAAACAGGTTGCCCAGAGCCAGTCAAAGGCAGAGTTTGACTGAGGCCTACAGCAGAGTCTTACACATCTGCCTAATACATAAAAACAAACACAAAGAGGCAGCCAAAAGGGGAAGACAAAGAAACAGACCCCAAATTAAAGAATAAGAGAATTCTCCAGAAGAACTAGATGAAATGCAGGCCAGCAATTTATCATATAGAGATTTTAGAGTAATGATTATAAGTATATTCAACAGCATGAAAAAAAAGACAAAGAAACCATTAAAAAGGACCAGTCAGAAATAAAGCATATGATAATCTGAAATAAATGATACACTGGAAGGAATAAACAGTAGGTTAGATGAAGCAGAGGATTGAATCAGTGATTTGGAGGACAAGGTAGAAAAAAAACACCCAGGCAGAGCACCATAAAGAAAAAGGAATTTAAAAAATGAGGAGAGTGCTGGCTGGTACAGGTCAGTGGACTGAGCATGGGCCTGCGAACCAAAGGGTCACTGGTTTGATCCCCAGTCAGGGCACATGCCTGGGTTTCAGGCTAGGTCCCCTGTTGGGGACGTTCAAGAGGCAACCATGTATTGCTGTTTCTCTCACTGTCTTTCTCCTTCCCCTCTCTAAAAATGAATAATTTTTTTAAAAAATAAGGAGAGCTTAAAAAACCTTGGGGACAACATGAAGCATAACAGCATCTGCATGATGGAAATACCAGACTGACAAGAAAGACAGCAAGGGATCAAAAACCTGTTTGCAGAAATAATGATTGAAAACTTCTCTAATCTGGTGAAGGAAAAAGACACAGAAGTCCTAAAGCTCAAAGAGTACTAAACAAGTTGGACCCAAAGAGGCCTGAGACATATCATAATTAAAATGGTAAAGCCTAAAGACAAGAAGATAATCCTAAAAGCCACAAGAGAAAAACAGGTAGTTACCTACAAGGGAGAATGAATTGGGCTGTACGCTGATTTCACAACAGAAATATTACAGGCCAGAAGGGACTGGCATGAAATATACAAGGTAATCAAAAACAAGGACCTACAATGAAGGCTTCTTTATCCAGGAAGGCTATCATTTCAGATCAAAGGAGAAATAATGAGCTTCCTAGACAAGAAAAAGCTGAAGAAGCATATTAACACCAAACCAGTACTGCAACAAATGTTAAAGGGAAATGAAGAGGAAGGAAGGGGGATGAGGAGGGGGAGGAGGAGCAGAAGAAAAAAAAGACGAAAATAGTCTAACAATAAAATGGCGTCAAATATGTATCTATCAATAATCACCTTAAATGTAACTGTCTTAAATGCTCCAACCAAAAGGGATAGCTGATTGGATAAAAAAAAAACAAGACCCATATATGCTGCTTCCAAGAGACCCACCTCTAATCAAAAGATACACACAGACTAAAGGTAAAGGGAAAGAAAAAGATATTTCATGCAAAGGGAAAGGGAACAAATGCTGGGGTAGCAATACTTATATTCAACAAAGGGACTTTAAAATCAAGGTTGTAGTAAGAAACAAAGAACACTACATAATGATAAAGGGAAGAATCTAAGAATTAGACATAATCCTAGTAAACATTTACACGCCCAATATAAGAGAACCTAAATATGTAAAGCAAATCTTAATGGACATAAAGGGGAGGTGCACAGAAATACAATTATAGTCAAGGATTTTAACACCCCACTGAGTTCAATGGATAGATCTTCCAGACAGAAAATCAACAAGGAGACAATGGCCTAAAACAACACACTTGATCAAATGGATTTAATTGATATCTTCAGAGCATTTCACCCAAAAGCAGCAGAACATCATACTTTTCAAAAGCACATGGAATGTTTTCTAGGATACACCACATGCTAGGACACAAAATAAAGCTTAATAAATTTAAGAAGATTGAAATCTTATCAAGCAGCTTCTCTGACCACAATGATATGAAATTAAAATCACAAGAACATTGAAAAATTCAGAAAGACATGAAAGTTAAATAACATGTTATTACACAATGAATGGGTCAACGAAGACATAAAGGAAGAAATCAAAAGACACCATGAAACAAATGAAAATGAGGACACAACAATCCTAAATCTGTGGGACACTGGGAAAGCAATCCTAAAAGGGAAATTCATACCATTACAGACATAGCTCAAAAAAAAAAAAAAAAGAAAAAGCTCAACTACACAATAGAACTTCATACTTAAAGGCACTGAACAAGAACAAAAAAGCCCAAAGAGAGTAAAAGGAAGGAAATAATGAAGATCAGAGCACAAATAAACAAAATAGAGCAAAAAAAAAAAAAACTATACAAAAGATCAATGAATCCAAGAGTCAGTTCTTTGAGAAGATAAACAAGATTGACAAACCTTTAACCAGACTCCCCAAGAAAAAAGAGAGGACCCAAATAAATAACATCATAAAAAGAAAAGGAGAAATAACAACTGACACCAAAGAAATACAAAGGATTGCAAGAAAATATTATGAACAACTATATGGCAACAAACTGGACAAGCTTGCCGAAATAGGTAAATTCCTACAAACATACAATCTTTCAAAGTTAAATCAGGAAGAATCAGAGAATCTGATGAGACAGATTATACCTAGATGAATTGAAGCAGTAATCAACAAACTCCCAACAAACAAAATCCCTGGACCAGATGGCTTCACGGGAAATTTGACCAAACACTCGATAAGAAATAACATCTCTCCTTCTCAAACTATTTAAAAAAATTCAAGAGGAAGGAGGAAGGAAGGCTCCAGGGCTGATTTTCCAAGACCAGCATTACCCTAATTCCAAAACCAGATAAAGACACTTAAAAAAAAAAAAAGGTCAATATCCCTCATGAACACAGATGCTAAAATCCTCAACAAAATATTAGGAAACGAAATACAGCAATGCATCAAAAAGAGTACACACC